>ML104694.1:56629-338048 GCA_003697995.1 Taxidea taxus jeffersonii | reverse complement strand
TTTGTATGTGTGTGAAAAAATTGTGCAGTTATTTTAAAAATGAAATCCATGACACTTCATTGTGGAATCACATAGGATTTTGTTTATTTTCAAAATGTCTCATTACAATACTAATTGCCAAGATTTTTTAAGGAAATACACAGGTTCAAATATATTTGTATATATTCAAGTAGGTCATAACACATAGAAACATATCCCTTTTATAATATCCCCTATTTGATTTTGATTATTCTTTAAGTTTTTTTAAATTGTCATTTAATGGTATGTTTTAATTTCTTTTTCTAAAGATATTTTTGATAAATAGGACAAGGTACTCATCAGATTATTATTCTAAGAATATACATTTGCTGCTTACGTCAAATAATACATATTAGAGATTCTGTGCAAAAAAGTTATATCCAGTAAGTTATCTCATGTAGTCTTGAAAATTATATGGAAATATAGTTATTTGATTATAATTCCCTAAACTTTTATGAATATTATAAGGCCGCATAAATGTCTTTTGTAAAATAACTGCTACACATTGTTTATTATATTAGTCAGTAAACTTTATGTGTTGATTGGTGTTATGAAATTCCTTAATAGAATTTTATGTCAGGAAAATAGTTTGTCTCTCTTGATAAATTGGTATTGTTTATTTCATCAGATATTGATATTTATGTAATTTGTAATAATTTTATTTTAACTCCATTACCTAGAAACTCAGAGTTAATTTTGGTATTCAATAATTGTAATTATTCAACTATTATATTAGATTATCTCAAATACCTTATAGAAACAGAAGAGTATATATTATAGGGACATAATATGTAACCCATTTGGCCCCACACAAATTTGTGAATGGCACGTTTACTTATGCCATTAATTTTTTAGGTGTTGAGTTAGTTGAGGAAAAATGGAAGTTTTGAACTTTAGATGACACCATGGTAAGTTATTGTAATATGCATCTAGAGCCTACACACAATATTGATTACTTATAGACATTAAATTCAGACATAAATTGAAGTCGTATTCTGATTTTTCTCAGACTGTTTAAGCTCTTTAATTTCTAATTTCACAACTATAAGCTTATTATTTAACATAAAGACAACACATTATACTTATTCTTAGTTAAATGCATGTGTGTGGAAAGAATAAAATTCTAGCATTATCACTTATTTAGAAATCATACAAAACTATTTCAGATCCTTTCCTATAAAGGGGGATAGGGAATGATCTCATGAAACTACAAGGACAAAATATCAAGGTACAAATAAGAAAATGAAATTCTGACCACTGAAGTCTTATTTATTTCCATTATTTTATTCAATTATGTCACATTTTTTAAAGTTTTATTTGAGAGCAAGAGAAAGAGAGCATGAGTGGGGAGAGGGACCAAGGCAGAGGGAGAAGCAGACTCTCTACTGGCAGGGAGCCCTGATGTGGGTCTCGATCCCAGGCCCCTAAGATCATGACCTGACCTGAAGTCAGACACTTAACTGCCTGAGCCACTGGGGCACCCCTGTTGTACTTTTAACGATCATTATTGGTCTTGGCACTATACTAGTCACTAGGGATTATTCAGTGGTTAACTTAAGTATATTCTCTTACCAGAGAAGCTCATCAATTTTTAAAGAAAAAATAATTACCATACTAAAGTAAAAAGGGAAAAACAGAAAAGATACCTAATGACCATCTTGAGGGCTGAGACTTTAACCAGGTAGGTTGGGAGTTTGTTAGACAAAAGAGTTGAAGAATTGAAACAAGTCCATTAGTGGCAGATAAAATGTGTCCACCGTAACACAGAGGTTTGAGAGAACAGAGTGAATTTGAAAACTGACAAATATGGCATGGCCTCTTCCTAAAATGCATGCTGATGGATGAGAAAGTAACTGACAGCAGATAGGGCATGAAGGTAGGGCATGAATAAATTGTTACAGGTCATATATATGAAGTTAAGACATTCATGGCATTTGGAAATATCCCAGAGGCAGTGAGTAGGCATCTGAATTTCTGGATTGATGTCATCAAGGTATTGCTTTGGCACTCCGGCTCAAGAGTGTCACCATACAAAAACTGCAATGGTACTGTTCCTCTCTCCTCTGCCCTCAAACTAATATTCTTTAGGGTTAGTGGAGACCTGACTGAAATACTTTTCACATAGCTTTTCTTATCAACTTTGAATCCCTCAGATGTTGATCTGGAAAATGAACTTGCAAAAAATCACATAATTTGTATTATAAATGCACTGACAAGGGGGCCATATCATCATTTACAGGTTTCACTGCCATACCTTAATGGGAGAGGATTTATGAATAATCACTAATGATATAAATTCATAATGATGAAATGAAATATTTATAAAGCATTTCCTTTATGTTTAATTGCGTGGTAATCTCCAGTTCATTAATTCATTATAAGATCAGTTTTGACGTGATTGTTGGCTCTGAATTATCATTGTTCAGGATTTGTTAGTCAAAGAGGATGAATAACATGAAACTGTTTGTTTTTTAAAGTTTAAACAGCTTTATTGAGTTATAATTGACATATTGTATGATTCATTCCTTAAGAATGCATATCAGTAATTTTTAGTATATTCTGGATATGCATGGCCATCACTACCGTGCTCATCATTACTGAAACTGTTTTTGGAGAGAAAATGAAAGTGCTGAAATACTTTTTTGTGGTATCTGTATTATTGGGCTATTTTTAGGGCAGCAAAGAAATGCAGTTTACATCAGTTGTCTTTTCTTTAGTTCATAGGATGTCTTTAGTCATCTTTAGTCATCTTGAAATCTTGTATTATAAGTTGATTCATTTTCTATATTTCCTTAAAGAAGAAAAAATTATGAGAGATTTTACAGTTGTCTCAAATTTTGTTCCAGTTTCATTTTGTGGGCTTCAAAAATTAATGTAGGTAGACAGATTGTCCTTCCTTGTCTTCTGAAATGATTTAAATCGCTTAACCTAAATTTTAATAGTATATCCCTTCATCTGTGTTCTAGAAATTTGATGTGTTAGATATATTAATAGAAACACAACTTACATTATAGATTTATTATTTTTGTGGACCTAATTTTAAATGGATATTATGACTGCATTTATTTGCCATTTTAGACATACAGTTTAGTTTAGCTCAGGATTAAGGAATGTAGAATTTTAAAAAATAATACCATTTAGGATTTTTACTATAAAATCTATTACACTGTAGGAGGTTTCACATTTCTAAAATGCAAGCAGTAAGTACTATGGGGTCAGGGACTAACCAGTGAATGAAAGTCAGAACTCAAAATGAAGTGCCTTTTCTGTTTAACATTGGGCACTGATAGAAACTGATAATGTTTGATTAATGAACGGCAGCCTTGCAGTGGGTGAAAACATCTGCAAAAAGTGATTTATTATTTCAAAGGTATTGGGAGCTTGCGGTATCTTGCAGATTTAAGTATGTGTGCCTGAATAAAATAAATGAGATGCAACATGTGAAAAATGAAAACACATTACTTGTAAAGGATGTGTCACAAGCAGGGTATTTTTGTTCAAGTACACTTTGTCATGGGGACTTTTAATGCTGTTCTGAATACAAATCATTTAACTGGTTCATAAAATCGCCTCAGTTGGAATTCTTGCATCTATCATCCAAGACATAAATGAGGGTTAAACTTAATGTGGTGTAACATCCCCTAAATGTTCAAATTTTGCATCATATACAACTATTAAAATTGCACATATGTTTTATGTATAAAGATGAATAAATTGTGGGTACTTAAAACAATGGTCCCCAAACAGAAATAAGGTTTAAAGTCTTCAGAGTCTTAATTGAATGCTCATCAGATACTCTGAGTTGAGGATTTTCACTGCAACTATTATGGTTAGACATTTGAATAATCTATCATTTTATGATTGAACAATTTTTAGTTAGGTGACATGTTATATGATAAATAATAGAGTGCAATGAAGGAATTGGTACTATTTTAGGTACTGCTATTGGAGCTGTAATTAGTGTGTTTGTATGTGTGTGCGTGCATGCATACCCTGAATCATTCACTGTTGCTTACTTGAAAATCATACCCTTTCTCTAAATGTAGTTACATCGTATTTCACATATACTAGAGAAGTATTTATAGAAAATAAGATTTCAAATTCTTTCAAAGTACTGATGGGTTATACCTAATGGAAAACAATGTGAAAATGAAACTGGAACAGTCTGCAGGAGTCATGCCATAAAGACTACTAATTCCTTCTTTTGTGGTTTATGAGATGTATCTACTTGTTTAACTTACTCCTAAAAGGCACTTTTGCAAATTTGGGTGTTGTAACTATGAAGAACCTATGCTTCAGATCAATAGGATTAAAAAAAATTACCATCACAAGCAAACTAAATTCTATGAAGAAAAACATGCTTGTTGTTTTGTTGGTTGTTTTTTTTTTTTTGAGAACATTATGGAACTTTATAATTGCATATATAATTTTTAATAAATTAGAAACTGAATTGGGTCAGGGTTTCAGCATCCCTTTCAACAATGTTAGCCTTAGGATTGAGCATAAACTAAATCCTTATTAAATGTTTTGTTGAATGATTGAATAGATGAAGGGATTAGTAAAGGAAATATTCACAGCAACTTTACTCAGCCATTTAACCGTACTGAGGAGCCTGCTTTCTGCCAGGCAGTGCACTGGATCTGGAGATACAATGTTGGAGAAAACAGGCATAGTCCCTGCTCTCAAGGAGCTCCTAGGCTGTGGGAAACAAATATTAAATATATCACATATCACATAATGAAATATTTTGAAAAGTGATACAGAAATACAAGGGTCTTGGAGGCTGCCTTCCAAGGGGTTCTCCCCTGAGTGGGAGAAGAGGGAGGAATCATGCTAGCTGAGGTTGGAGAGAATAAAGAAAGGAGGTGAGGGCAGGGGATGCTAGAAAATTGGGCTGGGAAGGAAAATGATCAGATTTGCATTTTAAAGGAATCACTTTGTCAAATGTGTGAATGGAAGAGTTAGAGGTGAGAAAGTCAGTTAAGAGACTTTAGTAATAAGAATAGAAAATGGTGACATTGATTCTGTTCTTCCCAAGAATACAAATCTTTGCCTATTATGATATCTCTGCCTGCTCCCCCCACCCCCACCTGTCTTATTTTTTCTGTTCCCTGAAAGTGGTCATGACCTAAAAATAAGGGGTCTTTCGTCACTCCTTTTTGATACTCCCTATTCCCCCTTTTATATTTAACTCATAATTATTAAATCTTAACTACCACTTAAACACAATGGTATTTGTCAGGCAATAAGACAATACCAATAGATGTTCTTATATTTTGAGTTTATTTTGGAAATTTGACTCCACTGAAATGTCAAAAAATTTTGATATCATTGTTTTACTGTCAAATGATATATGTGATTAATAATGTGATCAGATTTAAATGCTTTATTTTCAATGACAAAATCATTCAAAATAGGAAAATAAACATTATATTTTAAGTAATATTCATATACAGACAAGATTGTAAGTAGAATAAGAAATATGAAGATTTAATAACATTCATAGAATTTCTATAATCTTTCTAATTTCTAAAATTTACTAACCTTCACTATCAGGAATATTTTCCTCATCTCTTATCTTATAAATCAGTTTTTAAGTGGAAATAGGCATGATCATCTTGAGAGCTCCTTATGTAGCTGAAAATCTTCATTAAATTGACTTCTCCAGGCTGAATAATTACAGTTCCAATTAATTAAAGACTAAAAATCGCTTCCTCAATTAAACTGAAATATATAGGCAAACATATGAAAATACAAACCTTCTAGATTTAGGAGTTTTCTTAGAACTCCTTGCTAAGATGTCAAATATTAATATAGCCTAACCTCCTTAACATCAAAGAACATATAGAGATATGTTCTTCTTCCTAATTATGTAGATATAACATATGTAAAACAAAATTAAGATCCAGGGCATACTTAGTTGGAATCTAATAAGTATTCAGAAAAAATATAGGACACTGGTTTCTGGTTGTCTCTGTCTTTAAACTGAATCTACAACCCTAGACTCGTAGCACTCTTCCCAGGTTCCAAACACAAGGTTGTTGATACGAGGATGAAAAGAAATGGCACATGTGAAACTTTAATAATTATACCAGGCTATAACCCTAATAAATATTAAATTGTTGGAGCTGAAATTGATTCTCAGTTTTCATCTCCCATAAAACTAAACACAGCTTCAGGACCATAGTTGTAAGTAGACTCCATATCTTACTTGAGTTTTTCACAAGACAATTTGAACACCAGGGCACCTGGGTGACTCAGTTAGTTATCTTCCTGGGATCAGGTCATGATTCAGAGTCCCCGGATCTAGCCCTGAATCAGGCTCTCTGCTCAGTGGAGAGCCTGCCTCTCCTCTGCCCTTCACCCTGCTCTGCTCTCTCTTACTCTCTCTTTCTCTCTCAAATAAATAAATAAAATATTTAAAAGAAAAGAAAATTTGAACGTCAACCAATGACTCCTAAAGATTACTTTCCCCCTAGGTTTTGTATTCAATTTAGCATTGCAGGGGAATTGTGTAGGCAAGCTGAGGGGACAGAAGGTTGTACTTAGTGATTTATACAGTTAGACGCTAATTGTCAGTATTGAGAATTATTGATAGTGGATGAAAATTTAACAGTTTACACTTCTATTTTTTTATTTTTTAAAAGATTTTATTTATTTATTTGACATACAGGGAGAGACCCTGAGAGAGGGAATAGGAGAGAGGAAGAAGCAGGCTTCCTGCTGAGCAGGGAGCCAGATTCAGGACTCCATCCCAGGACCCTGGGACCATGACCTGAGTCAAAGGCAGATGCTTAACGACTGAGCCACCCAGGCACCCCAAGTTTACACTTTTAGTAGGGTTCCTATCCTAGGAAAGCATCTCAGGGTAAGAAAGGAAAGACACATAACTTAGGTTATTTTATAATAAATGCATGAGATAGATTAATGCATGCAAAAGGATACCTGTATGCATTTGAAGGAGACAGTTTAGATTCTGGGCAGTAGATATTACATTATTTGCTCATGATCCTAAGGGCTGGCAATTTGTTCTGGGCTGAGCTGGAAGCTCTGCTACCCCATGGTGTCTGATGTTTTTACATGCATTGGAATCAGTTGGGGGTTACTTATGGGTTGGAGTCCCAGGATATCAGGCCTCAGTTGGGAAAACTGGATCTTTTTTTCTACTTGTGGTATCTCTTTTAACATGTATCTATCTCATCTTTAAGGAGGCTAGCCTATGCTTGTTCACAGGTGGCCTTGTACCAAAAGAAGGAATGTATATGTTTCAAGGCCTCTTCAAACAAAGACCTAGAAGCCACACAGCGCTACTGTCACCCCATTATGTTGGTCATGGCAATTCACAAAATAATACCAGATTCAAGGGAGGCAGAGTAATAGACACTCCTCGAATCTTGAGAGGAATGGCAAAGTCATCTGCAAAGGGGAATACATACAAGGATGGGACAGATTCTTTTGACCTATGTAAACACTTTACAAAAATAGTGCATTTTATCAAGGAAAAGTAGTTTTGTTTTGTTTTGTTTTGTTTTTTTTCCAGATGGTGTCTCTTTTAGAACAATTTTCCTACATGGAAATTTTCTTAAAAGAAAATTGTTCTATAAAAATTCTCATCTGGGGGCGCCTGGGTGGCTCAGTGGGTTAAAACGTACTCTGCCTTCAGCTCAGATCATGATCCCAGCCTGCTTCCTCCTCTCTCTCTGCCTGCCTCTCTGCCTACTTGTGATACCTCTCTCTGTCCAATAAATAAAATCTTTTAAAAAATTTAAAAAAAAATCTCATTTGATAAAATGAGATAGCAGAAGTATTAGAAGATAGAGGAAGGACAGTTAAGTATTCTCTAAACTGAGAAGACATTTTGAGCCCCAAAAGCGAAGGAAACCACTCCATACCATTTACACACAGTTTTATTCAGGGCATTTTGTGCAACAGAGAGTATCAGGCAGACAGCGATCCTGGCACTTTACAGCTATTCTCTGCACAAAGTCTGACCTTAATCCACAAATTTTGTAGAGTGAGAAGTTGTGCATTGTGGTGAGGTCAAAGGTTTAACATTTAAAAGACCTGGCACCATCTGTGTACCAGAGGGGAGGGAGGGAGGACCTTCTGGCACTGTCTGTATGCCAGAGGGGAAGGTGGGGAAGAGACTCTTATCTCTGCTAGTTATACAAACAACTTTAGGGAGGATCAGAAGAAGCCTTCCAGCATTCTTTTCAGGCCATATATCCACCTCAGAGGGGCTTGCCATGCCTAGCTCCTAGGGGAGTCATTGAGTGGACATGAACAAGATACCGGGGCCAAAGATGGAATTAGTCGTCAGCACTCCTACAAGAGTCATATGCTTATACATTACAAGTTGCTTGTATATATACAAGTTGCTCGATGATTCTGTTTCAGTCTTCCTAACTTCAAGTCTGAAAAATGATGTAATTATTTCATAAGATCATAGAGAGGATTAAATGATTTGATACGGATAAAATGCTTAGAATACCAGTACCTGGCATAAAAGAAATCCTTAATGTGTGTTAGCCATTATTATATCTTATGCCTGGTCTTTAATAGTGAATAAAACTATGTGTCCTTATGTATAAATCAATGTAATCTCTATTTCTAATTCTACTTCTACCTGTTTCTCTTTATATGAGTACTTTCTTACAGTAATTATGTTCTAAACTTCATTCTCAAAACACTAAACTTAACCATAATCATAGAACAGAAAATAAAAGTTTATTCCCCAAGTATCTGGTTTCCTGTTAAACGCAAGACTTAATAACTATTGAGATGATCCACAGATGCCAAATTGCTTTTAAATCCCAGCTCCCTAATTTCTCTTTTTATTATGTTAACATAGTTCTGGCCCAATTTTACCTTAGTTAGTTTTAGATCAGTTTGCCTAGAGAGCCTCAGACGTTCACTCTAAACTGCAGACCGATTTCCTATCTCCAGCCTAAGACTGGATTTTTGAATTATCGCTGGAACTTGATTGAATCCATAATGAATCCCTTCACCTAGATTTTTTTACCTCTATTACTGCAAGGCCAGAAATATCCTGATAGTCTCAAACTATCACCTAGTAATACTTGTACTTAAATCCAGAGCTGATATTCAGTGGTCTGGTTATGATTGTAAGGTTTCTTTTAACAATATCTTTCTACATTTCTATGAGGCCATAGTCAAGGTGAGAGATAAAGAAAATTTGATTTGGTAGTTACAGCAGAAATGAAGATGTGAGGATGAATGGAAAAGAAAGGACAGAGTTGAGTCAACAGTAATCAGCAAAAATCAAATGCCTGAGCTGGAAAAAAATAGAAGAGATTCTAGGAGATTTTTGTTTTGGTAATTCCTTATTGGACATAATTTTGGTTATGAGGTGTAGTACTTGATAAAGTAATGATTTTAATATTTTATTAGGAGAAACTTCAAATATAGAATTTATGTCTTTATTCTCAGAATTTTTATTATTATACAAATATACTATACAAAGATACTATAATATGGCCTGATAACAAGTAGTTTGAAATAATCTTTCTTTGGCTCATTATAAAGAGAAATTATAAAGATGTAGCATTGAATGCAGTTCTGCTCAATGTTCTATTTTACATTGTAATACCTAAATTTTTATCTTTGAAAACATGTGTAATATTAGACTTAAAGTTATCTGCCTTTAGTAAGGTACCATGCTATATTGGTATATATTATATTAGAATAAGAACTGTATATTATATTGTTTTGTTGTTTTCATCATGGTCCTCTACATGGTATCTCAGCTCCAGAGAAATTGTCTTCCATTTCTAATCAGATAAATATTTGGGCTCTTATGCCCCATCATTTTGGGCTACCAAATGTAAGATTTACTTAGAACAAAATATTTAAAATCATGCTAAAATTTAAGATTAATTTTCTTTCATTGTGAAATGGCCACCAAAATGTTTGAATTTATATTTTCTAGTAAATTACTTCTTATTTCTCCTTAAAGACAAAAACAGTAGTAGCAAAATCATTCAAACTCATTTCTTACAAAAAAATCAGAAAATAGATTTTTTTATAAAGGTAGGAACAAAGCTGGCATACTCCAAAGTAAATTTGAGACTGCTAAGAACTGTTTAAATCAGATAAAAACTATAGGGGAGAAAGTAGAAACAAGTATTATAGAGTCTTAGGAAGCCCACAAGTGGTAAATCTCAGCATACTACTTTGCCCTTCTTAGCATGAATAAGTGTGAAAGCTGGGATGAACAAGTAGAAAAGAGAAACAAACAAAAAACTTTCCAGTACTTTATTCAGAAAAACAAAGCAGATGAAACTACTCAAGGGTCCAACACAAATAAACCATATTTGCAGGAAGTAGTCAATCTGTGTTTTGGCAAAATAGAGAACCTTTGGATCATTGATCTTGGAATGCTGCCTTCTCTCTGTCACTCATTATAACAAACTGTCTCCAGGAACATCCTGTAAATAACCAATCTAAACAAACTCAACTCATTAGCTGATAAGTAATAAGATAGTATTATGGCATTAAAACAAGAATACTCTAAGAAAACTGTGGACAAAAGCAACTAAGTTTACCAACAGATGAATTACACTCCCCAGAAGAAAAATATTGCAATCAGAATTTTAAAATAATGAATAAATACTTTGCTATTTATTTAAAACAAGAAAACTTAATGCAGTATTGCCCATGTAAGTAAAAGCCATAAAGCCTAAATGTTAGAACTGAGGCAGGAAAATAGGAGCTGGAAAATGAGTTGCCAAGATATAAGAAAGATATAGACAGAAACCAATATGTTTACCAAAATAAAGACGAAATGGAAAACCTGAAAATGAATAAAGATTAAAAACAAAACAAAACACTGCAATGGACATTTAATATGGAAATTGGAAAAGTGAAAAAAAAATGACTCAGATAAAGGGAAAGAATAGAATGAGAAAATGATAAATGTTGCAAACAGTCAAAAGAGATTTAGCATACATATAATTGGAGTCCCTTGGACGGAGAGTCTCTCCCTCTTATGGAACAGAGGAAATATTTGAAGCAATATTTCAAGACAAAATCTACTCATGAAATAAAAGATTGGAAATTGTACTTTGAAAGTCCTGCCAGGAAAAATTGCCCTAGAATGCTTTAGAATATGAAATATTCTAGGAAAATTACTAGATTTTTAAGAATAAAAATTTCTTCGTATATATAGGGGCAAATATCAGGCCACATTTAAGACAGAAGATATTAGATTGGCTTTATACTTCATCTCAACAGCATCAACGGAAAACACTGAAGCAACACTTACAAGATAATCAAGGAAAGAAAGTGTGAACTAATATTTTATATGCAGCTAAACTGTCTCTCAGGTATAAGACAATTTTTTTACATTGATGAATTCAGGAAAGATTGTTTCCAGAAGACCATTCTTGATGAAACTATTAGAGAACAAACTTCTGTCAATTAGAGAAGATGCTAGAAACTCTGCCAGAAGTGTTCACACTACATGTATATAACTGAACAATTAAGTCTAAAGCAAATGTGGTGATTATGGTGACAGAATATAATGTGAATGCTGTATGCTCTGATAATGCCAAAATGACAATAATAACAGAAATGAGGAAGTGAAACAAATGTGGAGCTTTATCTTTAGAAGTATAAGCACTTAGAATAGTGTAATGAAAAAAAAAAAAGAAAACAACATAAGAATAGAAATAATATTGACTAACAGCCAGTGGTAGAAAGTGATGTTAGAGGGAAAATTTTATCATTTTTTTTTAAATTAGGAAACTATATATTCTGTCTAAAAATTTAGCAGATTGAGGGTATTAGATTATGCATATAAAACTATAAAAAGAAATATGCACTTGAGGGGTTTTTTTTGTTTTTTAAAGATTATTTATTTATTTATTTGACAGGGAAAGATCACAAGTAAGCAGAGAGGCAGACAGAGAGAGAGGGGCAAGCAGGCTCCCTGCCCAGCAGAGAGCCCAGTGTGGGGCTTGATCCCAGGACCCTGGGACCATGACCCACGCCGAAGGCAGAGGCTTTAACCCACTGAGCCACGCAGGTGCCCCTGCACTTGAGGTTTTTAAAAAGCAGAAGACCAAGTGGGAAAATATGAAAAAACTAGATAAAAGAGCATAAAAAATAGTATGACTGATCTAACAAAATATTTGGCCATATCATTAAAAGCACAAAGCAAAAACAAATCCTTGAGATGACATCTCAAATCAAGACCCAATTCTTTGGTATATTCAACAGGTATATCTCAAACAAAATGATTTAGAAAGGCTGAAATAAAAGGATGGTAATGTTATACCAGGTAAATTAAAGGGAAAAAAAAGGGTCATGATGTTGGTAATAGTTAAGGTAAAATTCATTCAAAAACAAATTAAAAAAAAAAAAGAGGGGCACTCTAACACTGAATGCTTAAAAATCACAATGAAGATATACTAGTGTTGAAAATCTAGTACCAAGAGTGCAAATTTCCAATAGGCACAGTAGTATTAGGAAACTTAAATAACACTCTTATTCTAAGCAGAAGTGAGACAGAAAGTGAGAGAGACTTAAAAAGTATAATCAATGGCTAAGACATATAAACATAACTCTGTACCCTGAAACTGAAGCTGTTTTTTCCTTTAAAGCACCCATAGAATATTTTTATATCTTTTATACATGATATTGTATATTATACATTTTTATATTTTATAATTATATATAATATATGTACTATTATGTGTAAGTGAGCATTATTAAGCTAAAAAGTCTCAACATATTTTTTAATAAACATTTTATTGATTTATTTATTTAGAGCATGTGAGCAGTGGGAGGGGTAGAGGGAGAAGGAAAGAGGGAATCTCAAGCAGACCCCTAGATGAGCACAGAGCCCAATGCGGTGCCTGATCCTTCCACCCCCAGACCATGACCCGAGCCAAAATCAAGAGTCAACGCTCAACTGACTAAGCCACCCAGGCGCCTCTCAATACATTTCCAAAAGTAAACATAGTACAGATAGATACCAACATATTGGTATTTATTATCTGATCACAATAAAGTAAAAAAATAAAATCACTATTTAATAAAAAGCAACAACAAAATAGGAACAATACCAAACAGGAAATATGGAGGAAGACACTTCCGTTAAACTATATACCTTTGGCTCAAACAGGGAATACAAACCAAAATAAACCAGTAGGACTTGGTGATGGAGACATCAAAACTCTACATGTAAAATTTTGTGGAATACAATTAAATCAGAGATTAATGGAAAAAATTGTTGCTTTAGACACCTTTATCAACAAAAAAGAATAAAAAACAAAGGTTTAAACTTCTAAACCAGAAAGTTAAGTCAAAGGGACAATTTAAATTGAAGGAAGAAAAAGAAAATATATTTCTTATATTTGGCCTTGGTCCATGGTTCCTGGCTCACAGCTCCTAAAATCCTTGGAATTTTCTGTGATGAAGGTGATAAAGATATCTTTTGTTATGTTAATGCAGTGACTTTTGGAAAGCCCATAAGTAACCTAGAATGGGGGGCTAACCAGAAGAATCAACCATTAGATTGAAGTTTGGAAATTTCATTCCCACCATCTGACCTCTGAGAGGGGAGAAGAGCTAGAGATTGAATCAGACAATGCCAGTGACTTAGTCAATCATGACTGTGTACTGAAATCTCTATAAAAACACAAAGGATTGAGTTCAGAGAGCCTTAGGGTTGGTGAACATGTGGAGATGCAGGGAAAGTGGCCACATGGAGAAGGCATGGAAGCCCTGTACCATTCCCATACACTTACCCTATGCATCTCTTCAGCTGGCTGTTCTGGCGTTATATCTTTTTATAATAAACCAGTGATGTAGTAAGTGTTATCTCTGAGTTCTGTAGGCTGCTCTAGCAAATTAATTGAACCCGAGGAGGAGGTCCTGGAACCTCTGATTTATAGCCAGTTAGTCAGAAGTATAAGTAATAATCTGGACTTGTGACTTGTGTCTGAAACCAAAGAAGGGAGTTCTTGGAACCTCCAATCTGTAGTTGGTCAGTCAGAAGCAAAGATAACAGCCAAAGTGTGGCAGGGACTGCAGCACTTAGGACTGAAGCCTTAACAAATCTGATGTTATCTCTGGGTAGATAGTGTCAGGATTAGGTTGGGTGCTTGAGCATTATTTAATGTTGTTGAGGGGAACTCTACCACCCCATGCCAGTGTTGGAACTGGGTTCCCTAAGGTAAAATAGCATGTTTCACAGAAAAGGAAATAAAAAGGGCCCTTGAACAGTTAAAAAATGCTAAACTTCACTCGTAATAAAAGAAATGCAAAACAACACTCCACTGAGTCACCATTTTATTTATTGTTGATTGTTGTTATTGTTGATTGTTGATTGCAGATTGTTGATAAAGTTTATTTATTGTTGATTGTTGTTATTGTTGATTGTTGATTGCAGATTGTTGATAAAGCTGTAAGGAAACAGACACTCTCATACAAAGCTTATGTAAAAACCTTCATTTCCATTTCTGGGAAATTATTTTACACACATGAAGTGATGTGTCTTCTAGTTTATTAACTGCACCATTGTTTGTAGTAGCAAAGTAATGGAAACAACCTAAATGTCCAGGAAAAGAGACTAGCTAATAACTGATAAGTAAATTTTGGTTTATTTATACAATAGAATACTAGGAAGTTTTAAAAAAATATTGAAGAAGATCTTTGTATCCTGATGAGAAAAAGCTATGAGATGGAAGAAGAAAGAAAAATTAGTATAAAACAGTACATGCTGTCATTTGCACACAAAAAAAGGGAGGCAATATGAATAATTATTTGTATATGCATAAAAAAATCATACATACAATGTTAACCAAAAAACTCAAAAGAAGAGAGATAACAACGAAGGGAGATTTGTCACAATATATCTTTTTTATATCTTATCTTTGAATATATGAATGTATTGCATATTCCAAAATGTTATTTAGAAATATTTTCTTTTATTGGGTGCCTCGGTAGTTCAGTCAGTTAAGTGTCTGCCTTCGACTCAGGTCATGATCCTGGGGCCCTGGGATCGAGTTCCGAGTTGGGCTCCCTGCTCAGTGGAGAGTTTGCTTCCCCGTCTCCCTCTGCCTCTTGTCCTGCTCATGCTCTCTATTCCTGTCTCTCAAATAAATAAGTAAAATCTTTTTTTTTAATTGCTTAAAAAATATTTTCCTTTAAAAACATGTGGTTTTACTTTGGAGTACGTTACCATCTGATGTATATACAAAAATACTGGCAAACACATAGAGCCCTGATAACTGAAGGTAGAAAGCAATGAGAAGAATTTTTAACATGACCTTTTCATAGTTATAGAAAATTACTTTGTTTTTTGTTACATGTTAGGGATGGAGGCTGAGTTTGGGATGTTCTAGTTAAAATTCCCCCTTCTTACAGGTATAGAGGACCAATAAATAATCAATAAATATGTTTGCTGCTATTCTCAGTGCTAGTCTTCTTTGCAGAAAGCCATCACGGTTAGCTCAAGTAAAAGGTGATTCATGGAGAATACAGGAATGAAATGTTGCCAGATTTTAAGTTTCAGGAGTAGAAGTGAAGTTCTTTTTTCCTTGGTGGCCAAACTGCTTTTATATTTGAACTTTCCCTTTTTTGGTCCTGCTATCTCCATCCCCTGCCATTCCCTGCACTTTTACATGTGTTATTGCACATGTCTCCAAAAGGAGTCTTTAACCCTCTGCAATACAAGTTTCACCCCCATTCCCCACTGCTGACTGCAGATAGGATCTGGGTGGATTGGTCAGTGGTTTAGGTCTGATTAGGCATTCATCCCCTATCCAATCAGTTGTGTCCAAAGGAAGGATCATTTGTTTTGTCTCCAGTATAAGAAGGGACAGACTTGTGCCTTGTGCCTTTTGCCTGCCATCCATGTGTCAGACAGGCAGTCATACCCTTATCCAAGAAAGACAGGGAAGCTAAAATTCACTTTTCACGTAGAAAAGGAGAAGTGAAGCATGGGCTTCATAATAAGCGCTTTATGTTAGACAGCCTGCTGCTGGGATCTATGGCTTGAAGGGGATTGACCCCTTAAAGTCAAAGCAGGCAATAATAAATAGTATATTTAAACTAACTTTCAGACCTTACAGCTAGAGCGACAGAGTCAAGTCTGAGTCCCACTTCTCTGCTCTCACTGCATTGCTCTCACTGCCTCTGTGACTTTTCTTTAAAAGTGACCATTCTATTCACCTGGGGAAAATTTTCATGATGCATGGCTTCCTGTAGACAGGCAGGCAGGAGCCACAAGGCAATGGTGAGTATTGCAAATGCAGGCTTTGTCCTACCCTCCCTGTGGGTCAGGGAACTTCTCTCACTGGTTAGGCCCTGTGATGCAGCTGGTGCAATTAGAACCTCAGATCAACTTCTAACAGAAAAGCAAGATGTAAATAAAAATGCCTCTGTAAGGGGCTGAAGGTAATACTAAAGAAAATTTAAATGTGACAAGGGGACTTAGAAAATGCCCTGTTCCTGCTTAGGATTTTTTTTTTTTCCTTAAAAACAAGTCAGAGAATTTGTACTCTTTAAATTCTGCAAGTCACTATGTAACCAGACTTTATTTATATATATTCAAATATTTTAATGAGTTGTCAGCTAAATATGCAGACTAGATAAAAGGATATATATTTTGACAACTGATAGCCTTGAGTTACTTTTGCTTTGATAGTTAACTCCTCACTTGTGTTATAAAAACATAGTTTCCATCCCTGTTTCAATTAGGTTGAGTAGCAAAAGAACCAGCTTTCACATGACCATTGACCTTATCAGTGTCACTCAGAAATCATGCTGACTTGCATAGGAATTTGAAGCATTGTCTAGTGATGCAAATATGAGCTTAAAGATCTAATTTGGTCATATTTTTTTTAATGGATCTTAAGCCTGCAGTGGTCTTCTTAAATTAACAATGAGATAATTGGAATCAATGTCATAGCTGAAAATCTTATTTCTTTGTTTACTTACCAATTATATAAAATTAAATACACACACATACACCACTGAAACTCAAGGATCCAGCTTCACAAATGGTTTGTAAGACTGCTGTCTTGTTTTTAATGAGACCATTGACTATGTGATATAGCACATCACTTTAATGATCATTAAAAAGATTTTTTTTAACTTTCAGAAAATTCAACTTTCTTATTTATACTTTTTTAAAATGCACAATGCTTGCAATTTATTTTTTCCAGAATTTATATAATAGGTAAGAAAAGACAGTATGGGAAGAAGCAGCCAAATATACATGCATAAAATAACAGTTAATATTGAGTACAACACAGTAATTTTGCTTAGTGTCTGACTCATGGGGCCGTAGACAACAGAAGGTAATAGAGCAGTATTTTTAATTTACTACATGTACATTTATTTTATGATAATGGCATTATCAATAAGAGGTGAATCATGAGCATTTATTAAATGTTTATATATATATTATATATAATGTCTTTTTAAATCATTATAGCAATCCAAGAATAGACAGTCTTATCTTTGTGTTATAAATGGGGAGAAAATTAAATTATTTTAAAACTTTCTTTGAACCACACAATTAAATGGTGAAAGCTGGTCCATAGCAATCCAGTATCCATATTCTTTCAGCCTCATCCACTGCCTGCAGATAAGATTTGCCTTACTACATTGACAATTGAATAGCATAATCCAAGAGCTATTCTCTGGAGAAAAATATGTGCTTAACGCTTCAAAAGTATATATTGAATCTGTTATGATATCGTCTCCCAATATCAAAGTTATCCTTTATACAGTATCAAGAGCTTTATACTTAATTCTTTAATTTTCTCAGCTGCTTAGCCCATATCATCAATAATAAAGATTTGGTAAGCATGTGGATGGTCTTCTATTAGGAACTAGCTTCTCCCAGGTGATTTAGCAATCTGCAGCAAATACCCACACATGCAAAAACATGCCTGTTTTACTCTGTCACACATAGCTTCTTAGGACATAGTTCTCAATGGAAGGAAAGTGGGAGTATAATTTAAAGGGACATGGTGATATACCACATCTATGTTCTTCTCTTGCTCAAATCCCGATTCACTAGGCTGGGGATCAGGAGAAAGTGTGTGCATTTTGGGAAAAAGTTATCCATCTAATTCTTATCTATAACTCTGCCTTCCACATGAAAACCACATCTTGTTCTAGATGTTTAGACCAAGGAAGAAAGCTTTTTCTGGAACACTATTAGTAGTTAGTGTTATGTGAGGTATCTGTGCTTAGAGTGAACACCAAGGGCTCATGAGGCAAGTTCAGAGAGATGATGCTAGGCACTAAAAAAATTGTTATGTTTAAAGAGAATACATTCCAAATATAGGAGATGCTGTTAACAAAGCTGCTTGTTTTTTCTGTGCTATACCATGCTTTCAAGTCAGTTTTTAATAGTAGAATTTCACAAACTTCGTGTGTGAGGTTAGTATTTTGTTGAGATACTTGGATAGAATATGGGAAAGAGATATGTATCAAAGCAATGAAAAATATAGTGGACATCATCTTCCTTAAGGTTTCTTTTGGCTGTCTGGCCAGCACCCTTCATGGAATCGAGTGTTAGCTACTCTTTCATTGGTTTCTTTTTTTTTTTTTTTCTTTCTTTCACTGGTTTCAGACAGAAGCCTACTTCTCTATTCTCTCTTTTTACTATTTTTATTTTATTCTCTTTCCCTTTCTTTTCTTTTCTTTTTTCTTACCTTTTCTACTCCTCTTCCTCCTCCCCCTCCACCTCCTCCTCCATCTCCTCTCCTCCATCTCCCTCCCCTTCCCTTCCCTCTCTTCCTCTTTTTTCTTTCTTTCTTTCTTTTTTTTTTTTTTTTTTTTGTCTTTAAACAAAAAAGCAAATCCTCACCTGGTCTTAGGCAAAGCCCTTTAGCCCTTTGTCTTATTTTCTGTGTTCTTGCCAATTTTAGGACCCTTTGTGTTGTTAGAAAGGAAGAACATTTCCTTTACCTTCTTAGGTCTGTGATTATGGCCTGTAAATTAAATTGACAGAAGACAGATTTATGGAAGAAAAGTTTATTTGTAAACACATGGGAACCAGCAAAAGAAGAAGCTAGCTCAATAAATGGCTGTAGTTAGAAGCTAACTTAATGGGGGGAAAGGAAGGGAAGAGAAAAGGCATCTATTGGAAAAATAAGTAGATTTCTTTAGGAAAGCAATAGGGTTTGAAGAGGATAGACCACAGATAAGTTTGTAATTATGTTTCTTTTTGTATGTATTGGTGGTCTTTCTGATTTATTTATGGCCATGAGGTGAATTTATGGTAGTTTTACTCTCTATTTTTCCCTGGCTGTAGAAGCCACCCCAAAGACAGAATTTATGGCTGCCTGATTTCCCAGAAGTTTCTGCTTTTAGTCAGATGGGGAAAGTTGCCAGAGGACATCTTTCTTTATCTGCTGAATCTAAAATGTCTTTAGCTTAAAATAATCTTTATACCACCTTTGGAGCTATAAGAGGGTCCTCACAATGTGAATGGTACTCAGTGGCACTTTGCAGTATGGTGGGCTGTCCCTCCATACATATGGGGTTTCTTATTGACCTTGAGTAGGTATGTCAAGATATTTCACAGGACAGACAATGCCCTCACCCAAAAGGAGTTCTCATGCCTGGTAAAAAGATAATGAGAATCTGAAAATTCCACTTGTTACAGAAACCAAAGAATTCAAACTCTACTATGGAGTCATTGAAGTCCTTTGAATAAAAAAATAACATTTGGAAAGCAATGATTATTTATCTTAAGAGCAAAGGAAAAGTTGGATTAGAAGAAGCAGAACTTTGTTGTTGATAATAATGATGATAAAAATGATAATTTATGTCTTGTCCATGTCCCCTTTAATATAAGAGTAATTACTATAAGTAATCCTAAAAGTATTATTGTCAGACATCAAGAACTTTAAATGTTACTCCTAAATTGTCAGTTTTATTTGGAGTAGTGTTATTTTTTTAACTTATATTTTATAGAGAGAGAACATGAAATTAGAAAGGTCAAGAGACTTACCTAATGTCACAGAGCTGTAGGTGCTAGAAGCAAGATTCCGCCATGTATGCTTAACTATAATCCATGAGTGAGGGACAGAGACCTGAAAAAGAGTAGGGCCCATAGGCATGGAAAAGCAAATGGAAAGGATGAAAGAGATGAATATTAGGACTTGATTGGTTGATATTAGTACTTATTCCTTTTATATTATTAGTATTACATATTATTAGTATTACATATAATATATTGATATTATAACTTTGATGATTGGCTTACCAAATACCTAATGCTTGGAGTAAGGAAGTGGGACTAAATACACTAATGATGCTAAAGGAACTTGGCTTACTTTTTCTTTTGATAGAAATTGAGGGAGTCAGAGGGGAATCTAGTTTATGGGAAAGGTGACAATTTCAACATTAGGCATGTTGAATTGAGTTAATGGTATCGGTATCTTTCCTTTTAAATTCTTTGACTATTTATTATTTATTTATTTACTTACTTACTTACTTTTGAGAGAGTTGAGAGAGCAGGTGTGTGCACCTGCATGAGCAGGGGAGGGGACAGAGGGAGAGAGAGAGAGAATCCTAAGCAGGCTTCTCCCTCAGCAGAGAGCCGAACACTGGTCTTGATCTTATGACCCTGAGATTGTGACCTGAACCAAAGTCAAAAGCTGGATGCTCAACTGACTGAGCCACCCAGGCGCCCCCACCTTTGACATTTATTTTTTAGTATTTTCTATTTATACAGTATATACCCTGAGGATACATATTTCTTGTCCTTGAGGAATTCCAGGCTAGTTGATTAAGAAACACATCCATGTATTTAATAGCTAGAGATAACTTCAAGGCAGTTTGTAGGCAAATCCATTCCTTGGGTGGGAACTATGGTCTTAACCTATGGTTGCCAATTATATGGTTCACATATAATCCCATAGAGGCAGAGCTGAAGAAGTAAGCAGTGTAACTACCTCCCACACCAACAGCTGCACTCAGGCCATTCCTAGCACTTGGGCAGAATTGTCATTCTAAAAATGGAACATTAACCAAGAAGATGCTGCAGACCTGGGAAGCATTCTCAGCGCTTCCGGGAAAGGAATTTCAGGCTTCTAAATGGGAGAGGAGGTGTGGGTTCCAGATAGGTCCATATCTAATCTCCAGGGAACTCCTCACCCTGTGGAACAGAGCCAAAGAATTGCCTCAGCAGTGTCTTCTGAAGTCCATGCCTTTTGAAGTCTAGAGCAAGGGGCCCAGGTAGTCTGGGCCTAAAGGCAGTGCCATTCTAACCTCTCTCTTCAAAGCATTGTTCTCAACAGTATCTCTTTGGGGGCTCTGTGCCTCTTCACGTTTTTGAACACTTCATCTAAGTAAACAGTGTGGACTGAACACATTCTTTCTCCCTGGTTATTTGCATTTTAAGCCCTTTATCTCTAGCTATAGATTGAAAGGCTTTGTCTTCAGTTAAAGGAATTTCAGGCAATTGCAAAGAGATGGAGGAGATTAGATTTGGTCCTGAGGGGCTTCTCTTTGTCCCTAAAAATCCTCCTATTGTCAGTTGTACTACAACCAGAGGCGAATAGGCTTTGTTCTGAAACTATTCTATAAGCTTTGTGGAAACACGTGTGTCCACTTTGGCCACAAGTATTCAGTACTGTAAAATGCTTACTTGCTGTTTTATTTTTTTCAAATCGTGCTTCTCTGACTCTCCATTTTATGCTTGGTATCTTTCCTATCTTCTACCTGCTTGCTCCTGTTTGTTTTTCTTTTTTTTTTTTTCTTTTTCTCTTCTGCCTGATGGATGAGTTCAGTATCATAACCAGTTATCTCTTTGGCATCTTCACAGCCAGAGTTATCTTTTTACTTATTTTTTATTTTATTGATTATATTGTATTTCCATTATTTTATATCATTTTCCCTCAAATCTGTTGTTTTATATCTAATTTCCCTCTTTTTGTGTCATAAATCAGTGGTTTAATCAGTGGTTTAAGAAAAGTCTATATATCATGGCACCAGGCTCAGTGGGTTAAGCTTCTGCCTTCAGCTCAGGTCATGATCTCAGGTTTTGGAATCGAGTCCCACGTCTGGCTCTCTGCTCAGCGGGGAGCCTCCTCAACCCCCCCCCCCTCTCTCTCTGCCTGCTGCTCTGACTACTTGTGATCTCTCTGTCAAATAAATTAAAAAAAAAAAAAGTCTATATATCATTTTCCATGTTGAGCATCGTAGACATACTCAGTATAATGTTTTCATTAAAAATTTTTAAAAATTAATTTTTGTGAATTCATGGCTCATGTATTGATTTAATTGGTTTTCTTTCATAGCATTAGAATCCTTTACATGATTTAAGTTTTTTTCAGGCTTATTGTAGGATTCAAAAAATTTGCTTATTGTGGGATTCAAAAAATTTATCTTGGTTTTACTTCCTTCTTTGTCCTCATCTATATCTAGTTGTTTTGCAGTTTCCTCACCTATTCCTCTAGGACTCTATCTAGTCTTGAATCAAGTCTTTGAATGGGATCAGAATATGTCACTCGAAAATATGACACTTTTGGCATAAGGATCATTTTGAATCTGAGAATCATAGTTTCAGCAAGAGTTCTCTCCCCTATCTGGCAAATAACAGAGCGTAAATTTCCCTTTTTAAATGTGCCTCTCCCATCCCCCACCCCCAATAAGGATGCACAACACTTAACACCAGAGAAGGGATTCAACACATAAATAGACCTTACTAAAATAATCTTATCTTCCTTTATTTTCCCCATATATTTCCAAGTTACTTTACCATAATTTATCCTTCCTTGAAGACCAAACCCCTTTTCCTTTGTCAAAAGATTGCATAAGCCCCTAAGTCTAACTACTTTCTTGAGTTTCACTTCTTTTTCTGTGAACTCCTGTGCTTGTAAATGTTAATAAGAATTTTATGGGTTTTTTTTCTTCTTGTTGATTTATCTTCTGTTAGTTTAATTCATAGTCCTCTAATTACTGAACATAAGAGCATAGAAGAAAAGCTTTTCCTCCTAACATCTTAATGTGTTCGAGGGCTTCGTCCCATAGTGATCTAATGCCTGATGTGGTTGATGTTTTGGTTTGATCAATAGTGAAGAAGCTTGTCTATGCTCAGCTGTCTTCTCTAGGCCTGCATTTTAAGCTGTCATAGTTCTAGTCAGGCGGTTGGCAACAGATCTCGCCTTTTTTCTCTGGTGGGTTAGCCCTACTCCAGACTCAGGCTTTCAGGGAAAACTTGGTTATCTCATCCCCCTTTTAGTCCTCTTATAGAGGGTTTCATATTACTTGCTATTTTGTATTTCTGTCTCACTTTCTGGTCTAAGATAATCTTTATCTTATAGTTGATACTAAGTCTTGTTTTTTTTTTTCTTTTTTAATGTAACCTGTTATTGATACATCCCATCTTGACCCAGAATTCTTATAAACATGTTTTACTTCACATTTTAGATTTATCTTTCAGATCTCTCAACTATTATTATTATTATTTTTAAAGATTTTATTTATTTATTTGACAGACAGAGATCACAAGCAGGCAGAGAGGCAGGCAGAGAGAGAGAAGAGGAAGCAGGCCCCATGCAGCGCAAAGAGCCCGATGCAGGGCTCGATCCCAGGACCCTGGGATCATGACCTGAGCTGAAGGCAGGCTTTAACCCACTGAGCCACCCAGGCGCCTCTATTATTATTATTATTATTAAATTTTTATTTCTTTATTTTGTGGAGGCTCCAGTTCAAAAGTATTTAATTAGCAAGAAACCAAAGGAAGCTGTATGGTTTGAACAAATTTGATAGTGTTATAAAAGCATATCTGCCATTTCGTGTTAGAATTACCTGTATTTCTGAAACTTGGAAAGAAGTCAGGGACATTTTTCTTAGCAATGTGCACATTACCTATATCCTTAGGCTTTAAAGACCAAACTAAAATTAACCATCCATTGCAAAAATGTTGACTTCTCTGAAACAGTTTTGTATATTTTACCTTAAAAAAAAAAATAGCCCATCCTGAAACCTAGTTATATAGTTCATATAGATAAAAGATACCTATGTGTATATTAAAAATTCTGAGACTATTGTTCTGACTAAGGATAGTGAGCAGCTGTTTCAGTAAAGACCATATCACCCAAAATTTTTTACCAGTTGAACTTGTGAAACTCTTAGTAGGATTGGGGCTTTTATTTGGTTTAAAAGTTTTTCAGTGAGAGTCAAATATGTATGATAAATCGCAATGGTTAGATGTGATTATTATTCCAAGAGAGATTTTTTTTTCACATATTGTGTGTCTTAAAATACTTTATTAATCTCATTCATGTCCTGCTTTTGAGCAGGTTTGGTTGTATATCTGTATATCTAGAATAGTTTGACTAATTATCTCTACATGCATTTATCATTAAATAAACCTCACAGGAGACAGCAAGATTGTTTACTTAAGCAGTGTAATACTAGGGATGGTAGATAGCTCTAGAACACAGGATTACTTTGCCAGAATGGCACTATTTATTAAGCTATGATAACGCTAATGTTCCTCTTTGATGTATAGCATGTGTGACTTCAGCTGAACTTGTAGAGAGCCTTAAGGATGTTTCATTGAACATTTAGTATGGCAGCCAGCCAGAATACATTTAGCCTAAGCCCAGATGACAGGCTGGTAATGAGGTAGTGATTGATGACCACAGCTTCCTTATGAAAACCTGCTTGATATGCTGGGGGGGAAATGCACTGCCAGCTCTTTTCATTCCCTCCCTGTTATATTAGTTATTTTTACTGTGGAAGAAGTTACATGGGCTTGTGCTTGCACACTCTTGGCGTTACTTTTAGGTTACAATTGAATGGCAGTATGGAATTTTAGAAGTCCAGTCCCATGGCTATATTTATGTATAATTCAAATATCACTCAAAGGGGTATAAAAATCATTTTTAAAAACTCTGTGTTATCTGTAAAATGCTCTAATACTCTTATTTTGCATCTTTTTAATGTTTTGTTTTTTCTGACTTTTATCCTTACTGTGTTATAAAGATCTCTTTACAAATTTCTCTTTCTCCTCTCATAACTTTAAACAGCAGATATTTGTCCAAAATTGCAAAATGTATTTCAAGAAAATCCTGTTTTCAAATCTTTTACCTTTTGTCTATATGTGTATCCTTTTTCTTGGATAAACATAGAAAAATTATTAATCTGTGTCTACTTTCATTCATGAAACTCTTTTGGCTTAGTTCTGAATAGAATGTGCCTCAGAAGCACATTTTTTTTTTTTCTGGTCCATCTCTTTATTGCTTTATGCATTTGGTCTCTTACTCTTTGTCAACATAAATCATTTCTCAGATTGGTTTCACATAAACGCTTATGATTACAAAATGCCACTTGCTAAAATGACCACTTTGGTTGCCTACTGACCTGGGACAAGGTGGAGCAAGGCCCAACTCTGACATTTCACCCTTAATAAATCTTGCTTGTTGAAATGCCAGCAACAAATAGGATTTGCTGAGATTGACAAGAGAAAATAAACTATGCTTTAAGCTGGTTTGATCATGGCTGGCTGGGCTTTCAGTTTCGCTGGTCAGAAGAGGATTTGAGTCCTCTTGTGCCTCGCAACCATTATTCCTCCCAGCTTGGGGAGACCAGAAGAATATCCCAAACACCCTGATCCCAATCCCATCATTGCAGTGGCTCGGACAGTGATAGTTTGAAGCAACTGGGAATTTCTTCTGGGATTACTGTAACCTGCATTAGGTGTTACATCAACCACATGGGAATTGGTCAGCTGCTCTCAGAAGCCTGTTACATACTTAATTTTTTGGTGCTGGTTTAACTACCTCTATTTCTTCAGTTACTTCAGTTATTAGAGAACCTGAATGAAGCATATTGAAACCACAAGAGTATTATTGTCCCATTGAGGTTGGGCTTACCTCTTGAAGCTTTTGATAGTACTGCTTATTTTCAGGCCTTGTAAAGGGCAGGAAGTTGTATTACCACTGTAGTTCTTTACTTTGCTGCCATTAAAAAAAAAAATAGCAAAATCAATGTTGTACCAAAGTGAAAGGCTCATGCCTTCCTATTATAGAATTTATCTTTTATTAATAAGTTGCTTACCACTATTATCACCAAACCATACTTTCTTACTGGAGATAAAGAAACTTATTATTTACTGGGGAAAGTTTCTGGTAGCAAAAACTTGACCTGAAATGAATTATTTACAAGTTTAGAAGAAAGAGTTGCTAAGTCAATGCTGCAGCTGAGAAATAAGCCAACACTTTCTCCAAAACAGCTTGAAGCTGACAAAACACTAAGCTCCAAGGTCCTAGAGAAGCAGCGGTTCAGGGTCTTGTTAGCTTCAAGCTACAGGAGAGACAATACTGGCAGAATGCTCAGAGGAAGAAATGAGCCTGCCAAGAGGAAGATGTGAAGGGAGATAGAAATAGAATGACTGAGAAGTCATGAAGAAATAGAGCAACACTAAATTAGAACATAAGAGATGGTGAGGCATATAGAGTATTTGGAGGAGCTTGAGAAGTAAACAACAAAACAGCAAAAGTAAATGGTGAAAGAGTGAAAATGGGAAATGGAATAAAACAAACTTGGAGAATCTGAGAACAAAATATTTTCTTTAAATGTTAAGTAAGTATAAGAACATTATATTTGTTTTACATTGATAGCAAATTTGTCTTATTCAATTTTCACAGGCCTGGGGTATAGATTTTATTATCCCCATTTTACAGGTGAATAAAAATTTAAAATATTCATATAAATCATAGTGTTGTCTAGATCCTAATTTCTAAAACCGTTCATAGAATTTGCTGAATATACTGGTCTAGGACAAGGATTGCGAACATTTAAAAAAAATTTTGTCTCTCAAGGGGAATAGAACACTTTTTATTTATTTATTTATTTGTTTATTTTTTAGAACACTATTTTAAATAGGGTTATCAGAAATGGCCTCTTTGAGGAAAGCCATTTGAGTAACTAAATTATGTGAGGATGTCAGTCATGCTAGCTTTACTGCATTTGATAAAATATGGCTGTATCAACTGAAGTATAGGGCCAGTATGTGAGATGACAGTGGAAAGATAGGATGTACCCAAAGAAGTAGTGCTTCTTTGAGCAGCCGCCAAACTATGAATGATGCCCCCTAAGTGCCCCAGTTTCCTGACCCCTGGGTCAGATAGCTCTGAGGCATGTGTCCTGCATTGGCTCCCAGAATCCCTAGCGGGACTGAGCTCATTACCCATGGTGTTAACTTGCTTCTAAACACTCTTTGGTTGCTTTCTTCCCTTCTCTGTCTCACCTCCTCATTTCCAAACCTATGTTTCCTTGAATGTTCTCCCAAGTAGACTATTGCCATGTTTTTTTGGTTTTGTTTTGTTTTGTCTTAGGCTCTGCTTCTAGGAGAACCCAAACTAAGACAGTGATAGCAATGTAAGTGGTAAGAACTTGTCAGATCCAGTGTGTAATTCAGAGGTGGAGCTGATAGCATTTATTGCTTGATTAGTTATGGGGTGGGAGGGAAACAATATCAAATATATCAATGATTTATACTTTTTTTTAAGATAACCATTAACTTAAAAGGAACAGCAATAATATCTAATGTGTGTGAGAGTTTATTAATTGCCAGCCAGTCTTCTAATCCTATTTACATGCTAAGTCCAATTAGTTATGCCTAGATCCACATCATTGTGATTCCCAGCTGAAAATTCATTCCAGGCTCTTCAGTTACCATGTAGAGGCTGGGATTTGAACCCAGGTGTCTAGTTTCTAAGTCTGAGCACATAACCATTATGCTCTTTTGCATAGACAGTACCTGAGCCATAAAACAGCACAGCTGTGCATTAGGATTTACTAGGTCTATTTGCATAATGAAATGATAGTTCTGAATTTTTCTTCTTCTAAGCTTCACCACCACCCCCCGCCCACCCACATAAAGCATTTTGTAAGTCTAAGTAGGATTTGGCTATCATTTCACAAATCATGGCCCTTCTCATCTCATAAAAATTATGAAGAAGTATTATTATTATCATTATTGTTATTATTGGCAAGATTTCTAAGTGGTACTGCATTTCCTATAATTAACTGTTATTTGATACAATTGTTTGAGAATATTGCTGTGTGCTTGATTACAGGACCTAAAACAGCAGGCAAAACATATATGATGCCAAAGGCATTTTTCTCTTATTACTTGCTGATTTTCAAATGACAATTTATTAATGTCTGAGAATATTTTCTCTTTGGCATACACAATGAGAATCACTGTGCATACTGGCTGATATCTAGGGATGGAATATGTATTACTCAAGGTTTCAGTTGCTTTAAAATTGACATATAGGGAGGAGTGATGAGTCCATGCAGAGAGCAAGCTAAAGTAGAATATGGAAATGGGTTCTTAAGCAAAAACCCATCTGGACCTCGAAGGTAAATGTAGGATATTAGATCGCTGGGGCAGTAGGATGCGTAAACCCAGGAAATGAGAGCGCATAGGTATTTGGTCCATAAAAGTGACCAAGGTTTCAAGACTCTTCTTTTCCTTTTTCTTCTGTATCCAGGCAGTTTTCACTTCCATAGGCAGAAGGGTTTACTTCCAAATGCCTCTAAAATGGGTCAAGGCATTTGTCGCTTAGATGCTAGATAGTTACAACTCCACTTGCAAAAAGATTTCTCAGGATAGCATTCAAAATATTTAGCATGGCTCAAAACGGTCTTTATTATTTTGCCTTTTTGAATTATAATGTATTTTATTTGCATATATTATTTACACTCTGTATTCACATAAAGTATACTTATATAATAAAATGCTATTAGCGGGGCACCTGGGTGGCTCAGTGGGTTAAAGCCTCTGCCTTCGGCTCAGGTCATGATCCCAGGGTCCTGGGATTGAGCCCCGCATCGGGCTCTCTGCTCTGTGGACAGCCTGCTTCCTCCTCTCTCTCTGCCTGTCTGTCTGCCTACTTGTGATCGCTGCCTGTTAAATAAATAAATGAAATCTTTAAAAAAATGCTATTAGCAATGAAATGTCAGATGATAATCTGTTGCTAATGTTCAGTCCCCCTAGGGTCATCTAAGATGGAGAAATGTTCCAAAGAGTGTAGGGAATGAGTATGAGCGTTCTTTAGAAAAGGGTTTTCTATCAAAGGCAAGGTGGGCTTTGGAGGAACTTGGAAGGTTGCTGACCCTGGAGCACAATTGGCACCCAAATGCAGTGTTGTAACTAGGGAGGCAAAAGGGGTATAAATTCTTTGATACCTAGAATCAGGAAATTGAAGAGCAGGAGGGTGATTTGTAGAAAATAACTGAAACAATTGGAGTTACCACAGGCTGGATCCTCATGTTCTCAGTTTACATTAGATCAAGGGGTAATTTGGCAGGTAACAGCAATTAACTTACTGGAAGAGATAATTGAACACTTTATGTTTCTGAAAGTGATGATATTTATTAAATTATTATTGTTAATATTTACATATAAGTATGTCATTGATCCTGAAAGGATTGTACTATAAATTAAAGTATGTAGTCCTTGAATCCAAATCTTGGATCTGCCACTTAATAAAATGTTTTACCTTAGAAAGGTGTTTCAGCCCATTTAAGCTCCAGTTTTCTCTTAAATAAACCTAAAGTAATAATATATTTTACCAGGATGCTGTGGGAATTAGATATTAGGTCACCTAGAAAATACCTGGCACATAAGATGCATCTCAAGAATTATAGTTTCCTTCCAGTCTCTTTCCTTTCTGTCTTTTCATTTTGATAGTTGTCGAGGTAATACAGAAGAATATGCTAAGACTTGACCCTTTTTACCTGCATAATTAGGCAAATACACACAAGTGATATCAATTTAACATTGCTTTAGAAGACTATTGTTTATGTTGAAAAATCTGTACTTCACATTTAGAAACTGTACACTGAAGTAGAAAAATGAGAGAAAATATGAACCTCTTTTCAGTTAGGCAAAGGGTTTTGTAGGAGTTTGTAAGTCTTTATTTCTTTTCTTTCTTTTTGGAGTAACCAATTGTAGGCATTGGAAGTATTCATTTCCAAATTAAATTAAATTAAAATCATCTTAAACTAAAGTACTTTAAGTAGCTAGATATTTGCTTGAGTTTTTCCATTACTTTAATAATTGTTTTCTCATTTAAGTTATGTTGGTGTCATTGACATTTAAAAATAATTACAACTTTGACTAGAGCTTAAAATGTTTTTTTCCTTTGATCTTTTTCAACAAACATTAATGAAGCACTGACAAAAGCAAGAGACTCTGGGCTTGGCACTTTGGGAAATATGAATTCATTTATTTAACAAATATTTATATATTTTCTACTATGTTTCAGGATCACAGATAAAGTGATGAATAAGAAGTTGTCTCAGATTGACTTTGTGCATAAGCTAATAGGGCAGGAGTCAAGAGGCCAAACTTTTTTATCAGTTTTTCAAGGACCTCAAGAAGACAGTGGTTTATTTGTGTTGAGGGATTAATCATCTGCTATAGCCCACACGAACTCCATCCTTCATTTTCCCAGTTAATCACATCTACAAACTAGGTTGCAATACTTTGAAATTTAGTATTATTGTTTTGTCCCTGTATTAGGTAGCCAAGGTTGCCATAACAAAGTACCACAGAGTAGTGGCTTAAACAACAGAAGTTCATTTTCTCATAATTTTGGTGGCTAAAAAGTCTGAGATTACAGTGTTAACAGGGTTGGTATCTTCTGAGGCCTCTCTCCATAGCTTGTAGATGGCTGTCTTCTTGTGTCTTCACATGGTCTTTCCTCTGTATGCCTTTGTGTCTTAATTTTCTCTTCTTACAGGGATGCCAGTCTTCATGGATTAGGGCCCAACCCAATGACCTTAACTCATGACCTCTCTCCAAATACAGTCACCTTCTGAATGGGGCTACTTGGGTTAAGATTTCAACATATGAACTTGAGGGAACATACCTCAGTCCATAACAATTACCATTCTGTATATCATGTACAGTCAGTCAACCTTTTTATATCCTTCTTTTCTTCTGTCATGTCAGCTATTACTCTAATCCAGATGCTTAATAAACAGCAGTATTATCTCTTATAAACAGTCACACTGTATCAGAATTTCTTCTTTCATTTCATCCTTCCAACTAGAATTGTCTTCCTTAATAGTTTTTTTTTTTTTTTTTTATTGTGTTATAGCCCTGATCAAAACCTCCTCATCAAAATGCCTCTGTTGCCCATGGCTGACTTTATGATGTCTTGGTAACAAATGAACACTCTGTTTCCAAATTTATCTCTGATTATTCTGCAGTGAATCATCTCTACTCTACACTGAGATTCTTTTCACTTTCTATTATAGACCATCTTTAACAACTTTCATTAGTCTACTTTGCTAAAGTGGTGTTACACCATGCTTTTTCACTATAAATAAGTTTTGGCCAATTAAGTTTAATTAATCTTTTTAAAAAATCTTTATTTATTTTTTTTTCTTTTCAGTGTTTCAGAATTCATTGTTTATGTACCACACCCAGTGCTCCATGTAATAAATGCCCTCCATAATACCCACCACCAGGCTCACCCAACCTCCCACCCTCTCCAAAACCCTCCGTTTGTATCTCAGAGTCCACAGTCTCTCATGGTTCCTCTCCCCCTCCAGTTTCCCCCAACTCACTTCTCCTCCCCATTTCCCCATGTCCTCCATGTTATTCCTTATGCTCCACCAATAAGTGAAACCATATGATAATTGACTCTCTCTGCTTGACTTATTTCACTCAGCATAATCTCTTCCAGCCCCATCCATGTTGTTTCAAAAGTTGGGTATTCATCCTTTCTGATGGAGGCATAATACTCCATAATATATATGGACCATATCTTCTTTATCCATACATACATTGAAGGGCATTTTGGTTCTTGCCAAAGTTTGGTGACTGTGGCCATTGCTGCTATGAACATTGAGGTACAGATGGCCCTTCTTTTCACTACATCTGTATCTTTGGGGTAAATACCCAGTAGTACAATTGCAAGGTCATTGGGAAGCTCTATTTTTAATTTCTTAAGGAATTTTCACACTGTTTTCCAAAGTGGCTGCACCAACTTTCATTTCCACCAACCATGTAAGAGGGTTCCCCTTTGTCCACATCATTTCCAACACTTGTTGTTTACTGTTTTGTTAATCTTGGCCATTCTGACTGTTGTAAGGTGGTATCTCAATGTGTTTTTGATTTGAATCCCCTGATGGCTAGTGATGATGAACATTTTTCCATGTGTCTGTTAGCCATTTGTATGTCTTCTTTGGGCAAGTGTCTGTTCATGTCTTCTGCCCATTTTCTTTCTTTCTTTTTTTTTTTTTTTTAAGATTTTATTTATTTATTTGACAGACAGAGATCACAAGTAGGCAGAGAATTAGGCAGAGAGAGAGAAGAGGAATCGGGCTCCCCGCTGAGCAGAGCCCAATGCGGGGCTCAATCCCAGGACCCCGGGATCATGACCTGAGCCGAAAGCAGAGGCCCTGACCCACTGAGCCACCCAAGTGCCCCTTCTGCCCATTTTCTGACATGATTATCTGTTTTGTGTGTGTTGAGTTTTAGGAGTTCATTATTGATCTTGGATATCAGCCCTTTGTCTGTAGTGTCATCTGCGAATATCTTCTCCCAATCTGTGGGCTACCTCTTTGTTTTGTTGGCTGTTTCCTTTGTTGTGCAGAAGCTTTTGATCTTGATGAAGTCTCAAAAGTTAATTTTCACTTTTGTTTCCTTTGCCTTTGGAGACATATCTTGTAAGAAGTTGTTGTGGCCAATGTTGAAGAGGTTACTGCCTATGCTCTCCTCTAGGATTCTGATGGATTCCTGCTCATGTTGAGGTGTTTTATTCATTTCAAGTTTGTCTTTGTGTATGGTGTAAGAGAATGGTCGAGTTTCATTCTTCTATACATAGCTGTCCAAGTTTCCCAGCACCATTTATTGAAGAGACTGTCTTTTTTCCACTGTATATTTTCTCCTGCTTTCTTGAAGATTATTTGACCATAAAGTTGAGGATCCATATCTGGGTTCTCTATTCTGTTCCACTGGTCTATGTGTCTGTTTTTGTGCCAGTACCATACTGTCTTGGTGATCACAGCTTTGTAGTAAAGCTTAAAATCAGTTTTGTTTTTCTTTTTCAACATTTCTTTAGCAATGCGGGGTCTCTTCTAGTTCCATGCAAATTTTAGGATTGTTTGCTCCAGCTCTTTGAAAAATGCTGCTGGAATTTTGATCGTAATGGCACTGAAAGTATGGATTGCTCTAGACAGTATAGACATTTTAACAATGTTTATTCTTCTGATCCATGAGCATAGAATGGCCTTCCATCTTTTTGTGTCTTCTTCAATTTCTTTCATGAGTGTTCTATAGTTCTTCAAGTATAGATCCTTTACCTTTTTGATTAGGTTTATTCCCAGGTATCTTATGGTTCTTGGTGCTACAGTAAATGGAATCAATTCTCTAATTTGCTTTTCTATATTTTCATTGTTAGTGTATAAGAAGGCAACTGATTTCTGTGCATTGATTTTGTATCCTGCCACATTACTGAATTGCTGTATGAGTTCTAGTAGTTTGGGGGTGGAGTCTTTTGGGTTTTCCATATAAAGTATCATGTCATCTACAAAGAGAGAGAGTTTGACTTCTTCTTTGCCAATTTGAATACCTTTTATTTCTTTTTGTAGTCTGATTGCTCTTGCCAGGACTTCTAGTATGATGCTGAACAACAGTGGTGAGAGTGGGCATCCTTGTCGTTTTCCTGATCTGAATGGAAAGGCTGTCAGTTTTTCCCCATTGAATGATATTCACTGTGGGTTTTTCATAGGTAGATATTATGAAATTGAGGAATATCCCCTCTATCCCTACACTTTGAAGAGTTTTAATTAGGAATGGATGCTGTAATCTTGTTAAATGCTTTTTCTTCATCAATTGAGAGGACCATGTGGTTCTTCTCTCTTCTCTTATTGATTTGTTGTATCACATTGATTGATTTGCGAATGTAGAACCACCCCTGCATCCCATGGATAAATCCCACCTGGTCATGGTGAATAATCTTTTTAATGTGCTGTTGGATCCTATTAGCTAGGATCTTGTTGAGAATCATCTTGGCATCCATATTCATCAGGGGTATTAGTCTGAAATTCTCCTTTTTGGTGGGGTCTTTGCTTGGTTTGGGGATCAGGGTAATGCTGGCTTCATAAAAAGAGTCTGGAAGTTTTCCTTCTACTTCAATTTTTTGAAGTAGCTTCAGGAGAATAGGTATTATTTCTTCTTTGAATGTTTGGTAGAATTCCCCCAGGGAATCCATCAGGTCCTGGGCTCTTGTTTTGGGGAGGGTTTTGGTCACTGCTTCAATCTTATTACTAGGTATTGGTCTATTCGGGTTGTCAATTTCTTCCTGATTCAGTTTTGGAAGTTTATAGGTTTCCAGGAATGCGTCCATTTCTTCTAGGTTGCTTAACTTATTGGCATATAACTGTTGATAATAATTTCTGACGATTGTTTCTATTCCCTTGTTGTTAGTTATGATCTCTCTCTTTTCATTAATAATTTTATTAATTTGGGTCCTCTCTCTTTTCTTTTGGATTAGTTTGGCCAATGGTTTATTGATCTTATTCTTTCAAAAAACCAACTTCTAGTTTCGTTGATGCGTTCTGCTATATCCCTACTTTCTATGTCATTGATCTCTGTCTAATCTTGCTTATTTCCTTTCTTGTGTGTGAGGTTGGCTTAATTTGCTGTTGATTCTCCAGTCTTTAAGGTGTAAATAGAGCTGGTGTATTCTGTATTTTTCCATTCTTTTGAAGGAGGCTTGGATGGCTATGTATTTCCCCCTTAGGACCGTCTTTGCTATATCCCACAGGTTTTGGAACAAACTGTCTTCATTCTCATTGGTTCCATGAATTGTTTAAGTTCTTCTTTGATTTCCTAGTTGATCCAACATTCTGAAGCAAAGTCCTCTTTATCTTCCAGGTGTTTGGATTCCTTACAAACTTCTTCTTATGGTTGAGTTCCAGTTTCCCAAAAGCACTGTGGTCTGAGAATATGCAGGGAATAATCTCAATCTTTTGGTATCAGTTGAGTCCTGATTTGTGACCCAGTATGTGGTCTGTTCTGGAGAACGTTCCATGTGCACTTGAGAAGAATGAGTATTCTGTTGTTTTAGGGTGGAATGTTCTGTATATATCTATGAGGTCTGTCTGGTCCAATGTGTCATTCAATGCTCTTGTTTCTTTATTGATTTTCTGCTTGGATAATCTCTCTGGTACTGAAAGTGGCAGCGTCTTAAGATCCTTTACTATTAATGTATTCATATTAATATGACTCTTTATCTTGATTAACAGTTGTCTTATGTAGTTGGCTGCTCCCATATTGGAGGCATAAATATTTACCATTGTTAGATCTTCTTGGTGGATAGACCCTTTAAGAATGATGTCTTTCTTTATCTCTGACTAAATTTAATTAATCTTTTTTTTTAAGATTTTATTTATTTATTTGACAGAGAGAATGAGCATAGGCAAAAAGAGTGGCAGGCAGAGGCAGAGAGAGAAGCAGGCTCCCTGCTGAGCAAGGAGCCCGATGTGGGACTTGATCCCAGGACGCTGGGATCATGACCTGAGCCAAAGGCAGCCGCTTAACCAACTGAGCCACCCAGGCATCCCTAAGTTTAATTAATCTTAAGGGAGTGATATATAGATGGTTCTCAATAAACCATGAGATGTTGCTAGTAATTCAGAATGGGTGTGGACACACCAAAACATAGCAGAACTTGAAGATTCTATCTGATGTTGCCTTGAGATAGTGATGTTGCCAACTCTCCCTGGAATCTGACATACACGGTAGTGATTCTAGAGTTCTTATGTTTTTTTTCCACTTACACTAGTGGATTTTGTCAAACTGTACACTTGATCTTAGCCAAAAGGCCAAGAAGCGATCAAACTGTAAAAGTAAGTAAAAACGCATGACTAAAAACAGATCTCATAACATTTAGCCTTTTTTTGTATTTAGAATCAGTCATGACAATCACAGATGTTTGAATTTGATTTAACTTCCTCGAATCTATTTTTCAATATGAGAAAAAGTTGTCAAACAGTATAGGCACAAATGCCACTGGCAATACTTAAGAAGATGTTAAGCCCATAAAATAATGTTGCCATATGAAAAATACTTATTTTAAAAAATTACCTCCAGATTTTCTGGAAACCAAGTGAAATTAGAAAGTTTGTATGTATTATAAAGATACACAAAATACCAACACTAAGAAAGAACACCAAAACTTTTCAGAGATAAGAAACATACAGTTGAATTGTTAATGATAGTCATATTATAAAAATAGAACTGATGGTCCTAACATTTACATTATTTAGCTTCTATTGCATTGGTAAACATGGATAGGGATTGAATATATGCAATACATTTTAAAAAATGAATTATTCTTTTAGGATTCTTGACAGTCTAAACAATTAAGTACAAAATTATGCTTTATTCCAATTTCATGGAAGGTAGTAAACTTGTTATGTTTATATACTACCAAATGCTAATGGCAACTGAATCACATAGAACACTGTATTTTAAGTCAACCGGCATATCCATTTTGATTGTAAAGTAGTTGTAAGCTTAATATAAGATGCCTAAATATAATTTAGTGCAAATTGGGGGGGCATCTCTAGCAATTCTAAAAGAGTTGAAAATATGTGGACTACACTTGATTTGAAATCAAACAATTGGTACATTTCAATAGAACATTAGATTTTATAAATTACCAATCTGCATGAAATAAAATAATAAAACTTTGTCAAAGTATAAAATACTTATAACAACCCAGCGATGTGTGATGTATTATCCCCAGTTCAATCTAAAGTATATCATACAGCAAATGTAAATAAAGTAAAATTAATATAAAAACATCCTCTAGAGGTTATTTACTAGTATTGCAGAACTGAGGCACAGAACTACATCTTCTGATGTTTCCAGTTCACTGTTATTTCCTCTATGTTGTACTGCCTTATGATTTGACCTGGTTTATTGACAGAAGCTAAGTATAGGTTGATAAGCAAGGAATCCTGTGCTTTAGGCTGAACTGTGCTCCTCACGAGGTCAGTGATGGTGCTGTGGTTGAAAGCAATGGTTCTGAAGCCTATCTAGATTCAAATCCTCTATTTACTTCTGAAGCATAAGGCTACCTGGGTTCAAATTTTGTTTGATCTATAGCAGTGCTGTTGGTAGTATAGCCATATATTGGTTATAGTTCCTGTACTGGTTGTACTATTCTGTAAGGACATAGCCCACACTCTGAGAGTGTGTGTTAAAAGCTTTTATAGTTACTTGACAGAGTAATTTCATGTCTGATGAATCAAATAATAAAATAACCAGGGCATGCATTTGTATGCTTGCTTGTTTTTTCAATTCATGGCTCCAATAATTAACTTTATATTGTTTTATACAAATAATTTTTTAAGTGGATTAGAATTAAAGAAGACTAGTCCTAGTGTGTCTGGGTGGCTCAGTGGGTTAAGCAACTAACTCTTGGTTTCAGCTCAGGTTATCATCCCAGGGTCATGGGATGGAGCCCAGTGCCCTGCATCAGGCTCTGTGCTCAGCAGGGAGTCTGCTTAAGGATTCTGCTTGAGAATTCTCTCCCTCTTCCTGTACCTTCCTCCCCATTCTCTCTCTCTCTCTCAAATAAATAAATAAATCTTTAAAAAAAAAAAAAGGACTTTTCCCTCACCACAGAAAGTTTGGAAAACACTGATTTAGAACAATACTAAGACAATGCTTTAATTTCCTCATCAGTAAAATGGGATTAAAAAGTAGAGCAGGGTAATAACTTTATACTATTCAAGTGGCAGCATTCAAAAGAGTCACACGTACCATTTCAAAAATTATTTTTCTATGTACTTGCCCATTTGCTCTTTATGTAGTTATCAGGCCTACAATAAATCTTAGGGTTTGTTTGTTTTTGTTTTTGTTTTTGTTTTGTAATGGAATCGATGTGGCTGGGGAAAAGGAATCTGGGAAACTACTTAGAAACCAGATTTTTAAAAAATTTTTATTGTTATTATAATTTTTGAGAGAGAACGAGAATGCACACACACAGGCAGGGAACAAGGAGGGAGAATAGGAAGAGGGAGAATCTTAAGCAGGCTCCATGCCCAGTGCAGAGCCCTCTGCGGGGCTCCATGCAGAGCTCAGTGGGGGACTTGATCAAAACCCTGAGATCATGACCTGAGCCAAAATCAAGAGTTGGTCACTTAGCCAACTGAGCCACCCAGGCACCATGACCTAAAAGTCCTATTATACTATGTGTGACTTATGTTTCAGGTGGACCAAGGGGCAAACTAAGAGAAGTTTTCAAGAGAAGGCTTCTTTATACTTACTCCTTTTTTTCATAAAGTTTATTCTCACCTCAAGATGAAAATTTTTGGTTTACTAGTGCTTCTCAACTTTAATGTACATATGAATCCCCTGGATATCTATGTGCTTCCAGATCTAACTCAGTGGGTCTGGTGTTGGGGTCTGAGGTTTTGCATTTCTCAAAATCTCCTGCATGATGCAGATGCTGCAGAGAAGTGAGGATTTTACAAATCTTATTTCTCAGCTACATTCTCTCAACTAGTACCTGGCAGCAAAACCACTCAGAGAAAAAAATCTCCCTGTAAATACTCTGTAGTTTTCCCTAGATCATAGGACACATTTTATCCTTAGCCTGGCCTCCTCATTGATAATGGTATTTTTCAGTGGTCATGGAGACCACCCAAAGCCAAAAATCTAGCAAAGCTAAGGGTTTAGGACCTCTACTGTAAACCTAACCTTGTTTACAGTTAAGTTTTTTTTTTCTTTAATGCTAACTTACAAATGTGACAAGTTGACAGGTCTGATACAGACACCATTATCTTAGTTCTCTCTTGCCCTGGCAAAAATACATTTGCCTGAAATCATTAGCCCATTGCCAATTAATTTTGTTTAAGTATGGATTGGTTTAGTGTTCTTTATAGTAGTTTCCAAACTGACTTCTTTGGAGTCTTGGTCTTGTGTTTCTCGTGAAGAAAACTTGGGGTTTTTTTCTTCATACTTAAGTCCCATCTTAGTATGTAGGAATTGGGTCTTTGGATCATTTATGAGAGGAAGAAAGGAGGAAAAAGAATGAAAAGTCGGGGGAGAAAGAAAGAGAAAGAGGGAGGGAAAGAAGGAAGGAAGGAATAGGGAGGAAGAAAGAGGAAAGAGAAAAAAGAAAAAAATATTTTCATAGCCTTAACTTTAAAATAAATCTCTGCTTTAATAAACTCAGGAATTTTAATGTAGCAGTAGAATATTCATTCCCTGGGCTTTCTTTTCATCCATAACACTAAATATTTAAATAAAAAATTATAATTGTTGTTTAGTATTGTACAAATCATCCTTCTAGGATATATATTTTTTCTTTTTTGGTATGAATTAGTTATCTACTTACTATGTCTACTCTTCAGTAAGCAGTCAAGTAATTTGAGTTAATATATGGGTAGATATAGTTATTAATATTTGTGATTCATAGATTTATAATATTGCCATGCTTCAAAATTTTGATTTTAGCACAACATTCAAGTTATTTGTATGAATAAATAAGTGAATAATAGGTAAGTATCCATCATCTCTGTATTGTCCATGGTAATCCTGTCTTGTCTCAAAAGATAATATTTTGAATAAGAATTTTCTTTTTGGTATAATTTTCAGTCTCATTATCCTAAAATTACATTTTGACCCTTAGATATTAAGAAGAAATAAAAAAGGTGATTCATTCACATATGTAAGAACCTTTCCTTTATGATGCTGAGAAAAATTGGAAGATGGGTGAACAGCTAAATTTACTATTCCTTCCTTGGAATAATATTGATTGAATAACATGTATTAGGCAGAAAGAATACAGAGAAGAACAGAGCAGGGACTTGGCTCAAAGAATTTACAGACAAAAAAATAAGAAATTAATTAGGGTGCAGTGTAAAGACCAATAGACTGAAACACTGGTTATAATAATAATAAAGGGGGAAATACAGAGTAGGAATCTGATATTTCAGTTTAGAGTGGGGGGGCATTGGTCTGTAAATCTTCTGAGAGGAGTTGATTTTGCTTCTTAAAGACAAGGTCAGAGATAGCCAGGGAAAGGAGGAAGGGAAAGGAAGAAGGAGGACCATTCTATTCATAGGGAATCAGTAATGCATGGAGTCATGAGAGGGAATGCAGTATTTAGGGCACTACACAATGAGATTCAAATTGGTCTATCAGAAGTGAAGTGTAAGTGTAAAGGAATGAGAGAGTTAAGACTTGAATTCAGATAACAAAGAGTCTTATGTTCAATGCTAAGGAGTTAAACACTGGGGCATCCGTAATCAGTGATAATGGTGAATTTTCTATTTCAGAGAAATTTCTCTGCTGGTATTGTGCGGTATGATTCCAGGTATTCTTGAAGCAGGAAGGTCTGTTTGGGAGGTTATTCTTGTCAGCTAGGACAGAAATGATCAGGGTTTGAACGGAGGTTGAGAATGTTGACCTCAGAAATTAAGTGAAAAGAATAGAACTTTGTGATTTAATAGAAATGAGGATGAAGAGGGAGATGAGTAGGTAGATGATTCCTAGTTTTCTACATATCAGATAAGCTGAATAGTTGGTGTTTATGTCACACTACATATATTTTTTTCCATACATGAGGCCTGGATTCAATTCGGCTTTGGTTACTCTAGAGTCTCAGCACTCAGCACCATGTCTGGCTCATAGTAGAAGCTCTTTAAATATATTTAGAATGAATGATAATCTTACTGTTCATAAAAAGTGAATGTCATTTTAAGAGTACATTTGGGAAGGAAAACAATGGATAACACTTTGGACATGTTGAATCTGATGTGTTTCCACCTGGTGGGAAATGCTCAGTAAGTAGTTAGATGTTTGGATATATGGATTTATTTAAAAAAAAATAATAGGAATCATGGCTTTGTCATCTTTTTTTTAATCCACCATAGCAATAATATAAATCTCTAAATGTGTGTTAACTTAAATCATAGTAAGTAGCAATATTCAAATAATATTTCAGACTTTATCAATCTAAACTAGCTATTTTAGGCATATATTAAAAATTAGAAATGGCTCTATATTTTTATTTTTTTATTTTATTTTTTTAAAGATTTTATTTATTTATTTGACAGACAGAGATCACAAGTAGACAGAGAGGCAGGCAGAGAGGGAGGAGGAGGTAGGCCCCCTGCTGAGCAGAGAGCCCTATGTGGGGCTTAATCCCAGGACCCTGGGATCATGACTTGAACTGAAGGCAAAGGCTATAACCCACTGAGCCACCCAGGCGCCCCTGGCTCTATTTTTAGAAACCAGAAATCTTAACCATTTATTCTTTAATGAAAACTTAGGTTGTTTCCATATTTTATCTATTGTGAACAATGCCATAATGAATATAGGAGTGCAAGTCTTCATGATACTGATATCATTTCCTTTGGATATATACCCAGAAATGGGATTGCTGAATCATATAGTAGTTCTATTTTTTTTTTTTTTTGAGAAAACTTCATGCAGTTTTCCATAATGGCTGTATCAATTTATATTCTCATTAGTAGCATACAAGGATTACTAAAGAAAATGTTATATATATCTATACACAGATATAGATATATACTATATATAATAGAATGTTATTGAGCCATAAAAAGAAGGAAATCCTGACATTTGCAACATGGATGAACCTAAGGGACATTATGTTAAGTCAAATAAGCCAGACACAGAAAAACAAATACTGTATGATTTTACTTAGACAGCTCTTCCTTGATTTATGATGGGGTTATATATAAATAAACACATAAGTTGAAAATACTGTTAAGTAAAATGTGCATCTAACCTACTGAATATCATAGCCTGCAACTGGGCAAAATCATCTAACACAAAGCTTATTTTATAATAAAGTGTTGGGTATCTCATGTAATTTATTGAATACTCTATTGGAAGTGAAAATACAGAATGGCTATATGGATATAGAATGATTGTAAGTATGTCAGTTGTTTACCCTTGTGATCTTATGGCTGAGTGGGACCTGTGGCCTGTTGCCACTGCCCAGCATCATGAGAAGATATCATACAGCATATTGCTCGCCTGGGAAAAAAAAATCAAAATTCAAAATCTGAAGTGCAGTTTCTGCTGAAGCCATATCACTTTGGACTGTCATAAAGTAGAAAAACCGAGGGACACCTGGGTGGCTCAGTTGGTTGGGCAGCTGCCTTCGGCTCAGGTCATGATCCCAGCGTCCTGGGATCGAGTCCCACATCGGGCTCCTTGCTCGGCAGGGAGCCTGCTTCTCCCTCTGCCTCTGCCTGCCACTCTGTCTGCCTGTGCTCTCTCTCTCTCTCTATAACAAATGGGTAAAATCTTAAAAAAAAAAAAAAAAAAAAAAGTGGAAAAACCGAAAGTCGAATGGTTCTAAGTCAGGTGTCATCTCTATGTGGGATCCAAAAAAATTGAACTCATACAACCAGAGAGTAGAATGGTGGTTACAAGGGACTCAGGGGTGGGGGAAATGGAGAGATGTTGATCAAAGAGTACAAACCTTCAGTTATAAGATGAATGAGTTCTGGGAATCTAATAAAAGAAGAAATAAGACAGAAATAAGGTGGCTCTGATTGTGGAAAGGGCATGGGTGTCTGAATTAGGAGATCTCTAGTTATTAGTTTTGCCACTAACTAGATTTTACTAGCTAAAAATACTTTTTTTTCTCGGCCTCTGTATTAGAAAAACCTTCAGTCCTACCTCCTTTGTATGGAAAAACCTAGTTTTCCACTTCTTGTATTCTTCCTATGTATATCCTTTACTACTCACACAAACAACACTTCTGGTACAAAATGTGTGGATTTGTTTGTTTGTTTTGTTTTTTTCCCCACTCTAAAAAATTCTCTGCAACATCAGCCAGGTGTCCTGTGATTTAACTCAATTATGAGTTACCTACCTGGAGATAGCATCAGATCTCACAGGTTAAGGACTCAGTCCCATAAGACTGATCCCACCCTACTTCAGATGCCAATTTCAAGTAGTAGGTCCCCAGGTTGTTACCCACAACTTATAGATAAGTCCCCAGGACTTATCTATAAATCAGAGTTTCCCACCATCACCTTCTCAGGTTTGATTAATTTGCTAGAGTGGCTCACAGCATTTAGGGAAACACTTACTTGGATTTACCAGTAAATTAAAGGATATGATAAAGGACACAGATGAACAGTCAGGTGAAGAGATACATAAGACAATGTTTGAGAGGGTCCCAAGTGTAGGAGCTTCTGTCCCCGTGGAGTTGAGATGTATTACCATCCTGTTATGTGGATGTGTTCACCCACCTGGAAGCTCTCTGAACCCTGTACCTTTGGGATTTTAATGGAGACTTCATCATGCAAGCATGATGGATCATTAACTCCATTTTTAGCATTTCTCCCTTCTCAAGAGAAGGAAAGCTGGAAATTCCAGGCTTCTAATCATGCGCTGGTCTTTCTTGTGACCAGCCCCCATCCAGGAGCCCACCCAAAGTTATCTCATTAGAACAAAAGATACTTCTATCACTGAGGAGGTTACAAGGGTTTTAGGAACCAGAGCCAGACTTAATATTAGAACAAAAGATGCTCCTAGTTCTCTTACCATAGGAAATTACAAGGGGAAGTTTTTGTGATTGATTTTACTCTCAGAGTTACAGGGGAAATGACCTTACTGTGTTCAAATGTAATTTACTATAATATCTACTATAGTGACTCTTGAGCTACTGAAAACATAGAATAGACATACTTAGATTATCAGGCAGACACACTGATCTTGGAGTAATTCTTCTAGCACCAGTAATCTATTCCTTATAATTCCCTAGCACCTACCCATCCTTTGTAGTTTTTTTTTTTTTTTGTAAATAAAATCTCCTGGAGTTATCCCAATTTAAGTGTGAAATCTGTTTCTTGTTCGATGCATCCTGTTAAAAAACTTTTTTAAAAAATTTAAATCAACCTTAAAGATTTGGCTCATTTAAAAACACTTAACTTTTAAATCACTTATTTCAGTAGTGTGAGTGGAACTATGTGGGTGCTGTATAAAATTTCCATTTATCTATTATTTGAATATCAACCCCATGAGAGATACCTCTGGGTTTACTACTAAGGTCTAGCCCTCTCTGGCTCTTCATGAGACAGATAGAAAAAAGAATGATCTAGTAACTAAAATTCAAAAGGATGATCTAGTAACTAAAATTCAAAATGCAATAATGCTGTATGCATATACAGATAATATAGCGTAGCTAACCTTTCATGGTGCTGGCAGTTCCTGGCTCTGTGATATCCTCTGTATTCCAAGGAATTTGGGTTCTTTCTCTTTTCTATACTTTTTCCTTTACTCAGTAGTGGTGTTCGTTGACATGTAATGATACCCATTCTTATTTATCATATTTCTGTATCATGTCTTTTTTTTTTAAAGATTTTTATTTATTTATTTGAGAGAGAGCATGAGAGAGAGCATGAGCAGGGGGTAGGGGGGAGGGAGAGGGAGAAGCAGACTTCCTGCTGAGCAGGGAGCCCCATGTGGAACTCCATCCCAGGACCTCAGGATCATGACCTGAGCCAAAGGCAGACTCTTATGTATCATGTCTTTTGTGCATAAAATTCATTCATTGTATATGTTTATATTTATACCTCTTTCCAGTTGTAATTTTAATTGGTAGAATATATTAGATAAGTGGACAAATTTAGACACATATGGCAATTAGACAATGGAATCAGATGTTTTGGACAGTCTCACCAGCACATATTATCGTTTCTTCTCCTCTGTTCTTTATTCCTTCCCACCTACCTCCAACATCATGGGATCTCTCCTCCAGCTGACTCATCCCTGACGTTAACCTGCAGCATAGTGAGAAACATTGATCATATTTGCCTTAGACTATTTAAAGAGAAATGGCTTACAATCCAAATTTCTAGATATAGCATCTAAATGTTATCTAACATTATGTGGTTGAAGCTATCTAATTGTTTCTATAAAACAGATGATGAGCATTGTGTTAATGTGAATAATGATAAAAATTTTATTCAAGATTTTAGTGACATGCCTACTCTTTCCTAATCATTTTCAGAGAGATCATGATTTCTCTGAGCACACTGAACCAGGAGTTTGTCCCCTTGAATTACTAAGGCATAAAATATTTTTTTCTTAGGAAAGAGAGTTTTCAGACTTAAACTACTGACAACTGAAATCATGCTTTATGCAAATAAACTTTATGTTTAATTAATATATGATTTCAGCAAATTTAGAAAATTTTTCCCATAAAAGAACAGTACCTATCATATCCAGCTACTTAATAAATATTTGTCAACAGGAAGGTGGAATCAAAGAGAGGGGAGAAAAAAGGAGGGGAAGAGGGAGAGAGGGAGGAAAAATGTCTGCCAACTTGGCTTCAACCTTTTGATTTTAACATTTCACATTTTCAAGTAGCAGTGGAAATCTGATTCATAACATTCACTAGATTGTTCAATACTCTACGTTAATCAATAAGAATGTGTCAAAATTAGATACAAGACTCTAAATGGAAAAACATTCATGTGGTGTTGTCTTGCCCTTGATTGTCTCCATATTTCAGAGAAGTACATGCTTATAGAAAAGAAGCGTGAGGTTAATTACAACCTTGTTGAGCACTGAGGGTGGGTGGTTGGTAGTGGGTAGAAGAAAATAACCCTATTGCCATGGCATGATTTGTCCTGGGGTTTTGGAAGATGTTCTTCATATAATCAGTAAAGCTAAAATTAAAGATATATTAAAGCCAAAATTAAAGATATAATTTGCTGCTTAATAAATGATATATATTTTATAACTTCATTAAGGTTGCTACTTCCCTTAATTTTTGTAGACCATGAGATTTTCAGTGAGGTGCATATTAACTGCAGAGATAATAATGTTTCTATATGTTAATAATTTTAAATGAAAAACACTTGAGCTATTTTCCAGCCACATGGGAAGCATCATTTACATCCTTAAAGGCTTATTTTACCATTAACCCCTTCATTTGAGTAGAGTGGATAGCCATATGTAAAGTATTAATTCATTTTACATTAGTGCTAATAGCAAGTATTTTAGACCCACTGGTGTGAGAGGATTAAAAGCCACAGCATTAGGCATGCACCAACATTTCTGAGATTAATCCTTGTTAGAGAAACCTAGCGGGAACATATAACTTGATTTTCTGTTTATTGATCATATGCTGCTTGTTTCTTTTATCATGTGAAATGAAACTCTGTGGAAACGATATCATATTGCATTAATATGCTGAACTTAAACAACACAACACTGGATTAAATTGGTCTGTGTTACCCTTTCTGCTTGTATTACCACTTACTATAAACGCAGATTTTAGGACTAGATCTGTGGAGATGGCATATACCCTAAATATTTGGCATGATGACCCAAATAATAGATAAGCCATTTATGCTTTTTCAAGTCAGAAAGTCATGTTAACAGCAAAGCTCTGGGGGGTGGTGCCTGGGTGGCTCAGATGGTTAAGTGTCTGCCTTCAGCTCAGGTCATGATCCTGGGGTCTTGGGATCAAGCCCTGCATTGGGCTCCCTGTTTCAGAGGGAGCCTGCTTCTCCCTCTCCCTCTGTTGTCCCCACCGCTTGTGCTCTCTCACTCTCTCTGCCAAATAAATAAATAAATAAATAAATAAAGCAAGCAAGCAAGCTCTGGGAATATTTGCTTGTATTTATTAGAAGGGGTGAATAGGGTTTCTGTGAATAATATATGCATTCTGAGATTTAGGAAAGTGTAATATTTCTGTGTCTTTTCATTTCTCTGTTATTCCCACCCCCAACCCATCCCACCCAACCCTATCTTGGTTGCCATGTTAGCTTATAAAATATTTCCTGGCCTCTTATCCTCATGTTCACTTTAATTTTTCTGGATCCCAGGAGTGACATTCAAATATCGCCTAACTAGCAGAGCATTAGGCACAGACCAATGAAGAGGTACATCAGCTATAAATGACTTGATTGTTTGGCTAAAACTTAGCCTGGTGTGGTGGTTGGCTTATCCTAATTTATCTGGATATCTTAACCACCTTGGATAATGGCAGCCAATGGATTCTTAGTGATTTCTATCCTAAAAGAAAGTTAAGAGAGAATGGGAGATAAAGGTTGAAAAGGGGAGAGACCATTGTACCTGAGGCAATTGTGTCTGCTGATTCTTGTGAGTGGTTTTGAGCTGTTAAAGGAACCCATATAAGTCAGTTGTCTTACTTTTTTCATAAAGGCACACTAGTTTATTATTAAGAAATAAAATATACACTTACACATACACATACAGACATATGGTTACATATAGATCTTACATACCTGTAGTTAAATTGGTGAACATGTGCATACATATATAAATATACATTATATATATTATACATTATAATTTATAAATAACATATAAATATTATATAAATATAATATACATACACATACACACACATATGCAAAGTTTGTCCTCAGTTAACACATGAGTTGGGTCTCCCAAAGTTTTACAAGTGGGCATTTACAATAGTAAATTTATAACATTTTTTGTCAGATAGTATAGTACTTTTAAGATATCTAAAAACAACTGTTTTTAGTTCCATAAAAGCTTCCCTGAGCCAGAAGTCATCAAGAAAAAGAGTTTTATTTTGCTCTGAATTCCCGTCTCTCTCCCTCTTCCTGCCCCCTTGTTGATCTGTGCCAGCTCTGGACTCTGAATCTCATGTTCTTCCACTTGGCTCTGGGTGTCTTTTTCTTGAACATGGTAATTAGATTTATCCTTCTCACCACTTGACTAGGTCTGATATTCACCCATTTCTTTACCATTTAAGATGTTGGCACAATCTTGGTTTCTTTCTCATTATACCTCTAAATTTAGCATGGCATTACCTATGGGAAAAAATGAATGGCTGCTGGTACTACCCTTATAGAACAGCTCATTAAAACTGATCAGCTTTGAGTGTATATAGAATAGGATTGGATTGGATTGGCACACTGGATAGGTTCAAATGTTACTATGTTTTCAAATCAATATATGTATTTTAACTATTTGATTAATATTAATTTTAAGAGACAGACTAATATAAATTTCCATTACCAAAACTCACAGAGAAACAGATTCCATTTTTAATTCACTTCTGTTGGCAGAGGCAATCATTGTTCTTAAAATAAAAATGTCAAAGTGATTCCCATCTCTCTGTTTTCTTGCTTTCTTTTCAGAAACTTTTAAACCAATCAAATTTTCACAGCTTACATTAAATATTTAAAAATCTAATGATAGAATAAATGACCCCTGCCTGATTAAAGTCACCATCCTCTGCTCTGTTGGTTTTAGAGTATCAGTTGACTACCACTACCAAATTTGGGCTTTTCAAATTGTGACTCTATTACATAATTAATAAACAGAGATAAGACAGCTCTTGTGAAAGGAATATATCTATGTTTTACATTTTCACTGGACGTTGATTTCTGTGTTGGAGGAAATAAGACAAATGTACTTTTTGGCAGGAGTTCATGTAAAACCTCAAGTTACCCATTTCATTTCAATTTTTTTAGTCTAGTGTGCATTTTACTTATAAATGTGTGCTCTGAGCTGATGCCTGATTGATCCACTCTTATTTTTTCTCTGACCTGAAGCACAGCATTTATCCATCCACCATGCATCCATCTAGTTCTTTGTTCCTTCCTTTAATAAACATTTAACTGACCACCGCTTCTATGTAGCTGCCATTATGATTGGCACTGTATGTAATTTCATTTGATCTTCACAGCAGTCTTCTGAGACAAACCCTAGTATTTTAATTTTGCAATTAAGAAGGCTAATGCCCCAAAGTTAAACAACTTGTCAACATCATATTGTTAAGAGTATCCTGCTCATCTTTGTTTCCTAACGTAGACCTTGCAACAGAGAGAGCATTTAATGCTTATAATTAAATGAATAAATGAAGTAGAATACATTTTACTACAGCTAACACCTATTTAGTGCATATTAAGTGCTATAAACATATCTATGCTTTCTATAAATTCTTTCATTTCCTCACTACAAAAGCCCCAATAAGCTTGGTGCTATTAATTACCTTCTATATGTTTTACAGGTGAGGGACCTGTGGAAAAGGTGGTTAGTGTGCTCAAGATCATATAGCTGGAAAATAGCAGAGTCGGAATTTTGGCTATGGCTCTGGAGTCTATGGCTCTACCACCAGTTTATCACTGTACTTGACACATTGTGAATGCTCCAAACTGTTTGCTGCATGATGATGATGGGGATAGTGATGATGATGGGGAATGGGAAATTTTGTCTGATGTACTGAGAAAGCTATTTTGTAATAATTATAAAATTTTCAAATTGCAGTTACATGGATTCTCTTTTAAATCCCTGGAACCACGTCATATTCATTTGCTTTTAACAACAAAATATCCTTTGGTATCTTTATAGAAAAATAAGAGTATATCTGCATTTATGTATAAGTGATCATCATACATACATACACACATATCATCATATATATACAGAGAGAGAGGGAAAAGGAGGGAGGGAGAGGGGAGGAAAATGGGTATAGTAGAGATACAAAACTAATGCTTAAACTAGTGTGTCTTCTCTTTCTCACATCAAAGTCAGTTTGCATTTTTAAAGATTTTTTTAAAAATTTATTTATTTGTCAGAGAGAGAGGGAGAGAGAGCGAAGCACAGGCAAACAGAGTGGCAGGCAGAGGCAGAGGGAGAAGCAGGCTCTCTGCCCAGCAAGGAGCCCGATGTGGGACTCGATCCCAGGACGCTGGGATCATGACCTGAGCCGAAGGCAGCCGCTTAACCAACTGAGCCACCCAGGCGTCCCTCAGTTTGCATTTTTAAAAACCCTCAAATGTGCCAGTGTACCTGGATTTATGGTTTGGAAACAACTAATCATGATTGTAATAAGCAATGCATTCTTTTAAGGGCTTAAAAATAAAGGTTTTCACGTGAAGATGCTGGGCACAAAGTTATAATCTTTACAAAGAAATTTGAGACAGACAAGGTAACTTCACCTCAAATCACGTAGCAATAAAACAAACCGCTATGGAGTCTCTCTCATGTAGTCAGGTGATCGTATGCCCTCAAAGATAGCTTTGCGTTTTAACCCATTGTGTACACATTTTTCAGTATTTCATACTGTCAGTAGAGGACTCTGAAAGTAGTGAGGGTAATGAAGAGGAATGATAGTTTAGATGTATCCTTTCCTGGAATGCCAGTTGAATTAAATCTTTCATTCCCACTGCAGACATACAAATCTATAATCTCCTTTCAAGATGAATCCAGAATCAGGAGTCTGCATTCTTTTATTCTTGGTCAGGAGATTAAAATTGATCACAGGCCACACAAGGGAGTCAGCTGTAGTATCACAGCTCAATGTGGTTAACGAGGACAGAGCTTGCCTTCTGTTCTCCTTAACCATGCACTTACAAGTTACAAATATTATTGATTTCAGGGGTCATCCGAGGCTGTGGGGAGGTTGTGTGACTTGACAATATTTTGCTGCTTTTAGGGGATAAGAGCTATGAGTCCTGAGAGCAACTGGGACAGCTATAGTTTAAATTTGACAAATGAAGATTTATACTTTTTTGAGCTGGCAAAGTCCTTCATGTAGAAATAATGAATGAAAATTTGAGAGTTGATTTAACATAGGTCAAATGACTTGCAATGAAAAAAGGAAAATAACGCTTTAATTATTACCCTTTCACCAAAATGAATTGATAATAGGTTTGTCATTGTAGATCTGTGCTTTAAACAAATGAATAGTGCTTAGAAGATCCTTTTACAAGACATCATTTAAATTTAAGTAGGCATAGTTTACCTAAAATCATTTGAAACTGTAGTGTAGGTGGGATGATATGTGAGTCATTACCTACTAATCTTTAAAGCATTTTTTTTCCTTCTGGTGAATAAAACTACAGTAATAACATTCAGAAAATTAAAGGTGCCACAGATCATTGTATGCTAAATTTTCAAAGGTTAGGCTCAAGCTTCTCTTATTTTTCTCTAATAATAAAGATTATATACTATCCTGAATATATATTTTATGTAATGGAGGAAGAAACACTTTATTTCAAGCTTTTTATTAGATTAAATTTGGCTTAAGCACTTACTAATTATGAGATTTTAGAAAACTTATTTTACTGCCTTCAACCTTAGTTTGCTCATCTTTAAATGGTCATAAAGGTTGTCATGAGGCTCAAATATACAAGAATATTTTAAGTAATAAAACACTCTACAAATGTAAACTCTTAAAATATTTATTATTACTGAGCCTGCACTTAAGACAATTGGCGGTAGAAAGATCTTCTGAAATACATTTTCTCTCTTTTTCCTTATAATCTATAGAACACAATGGCAGGATAGCAAGTTAAGGTTATAAAAGAGTCCATTCGGGCTACAATGTAAAACTTATTGGACTAGATTAAATTACTGGTACTGATACTGATACTTTATATGCATTGTGCTCTAAGAAGCAGAACTCAAACAGATTAGCATCAGGATATTGCTTTAAAAAATATGAAAATAATTATAAGAAATGGGCCTAAAACCATATGTTGGAATAGAAATCATATGTTCAGAAACTGAAATATATATAATATATGTGATTTTATATATATATATATCATTTGTATCATATTTATATTTTTTATATATGTATGGTGTGTGTGTGTGTGTGGTGTGTGTGTATACATGTACACACACCATAGCATTGGCTACTGTCATTAAACCAAAGGTGTTTGGGATAGAATTCATTGATTTTTTTGTTGATTTTTTTTTTCCTTAAGTAGGCTCCACGTCCAGCATGGAGCCCAATGTGGGGCTCAAACTCAGGACCTGGAGATTGACACCCAAGCTGAGACCAAGTGTCGGACACATATCCAACGGAGCACACAGGCACTCCAACTCCATTTTTTTAAATTTTTTAAATTTTTGTTGATTTTTTAAAGCATGAGATTTTTACTGATACTGTCAATATATATGCTCTACCCACTATGTTAGAGTGCTATAGGTATTTTCGAATATAATTTAATATTTGAATTTGTATATAGTATATAGTTCATAGGGAATTTGAATAATTTCCAAAGAGCAACAAGAGTCTCTGTGTGATCTCCCTGATTAAACCACCATCTGCTACTACTATAGTTTCTTCATCTAATAATAGGAAAAGAGATGAGACCATTTGCCTATATAATGGGCTCCAATTATAATGAAAATAATTTTAATTATTATTAATTAAATTTCTCATGTCTGTATAATACTTTATGATTCAAGAGTTCTTGAAACAGCTCAAAGAAGGTGGTGCTAAAAGCTTAATTTTACAGAGGAGGACACTAAGGCATAGAGAGGTTGGCTGATTTGCTCTACATCACACAGCTAGTAGGTGAGGAAATTGAGAGCAAACCTAAGTATTCCTGTCTTGGCCATGCATTTCACCTGCCTGGGAGTATTTGGTTTTGCCTCAGAGGTCAAAAAATTTGTTGCAGGGTGAACCCACATGAATGTGCATTTTTGCAGAATTTCCAAACCCAGTAGAGGCAGAACAATACTTCCCTAATCCAAAGCTTCAGTTTTCAGAGAAACCCTTCTAAAAATCATTTAATCAAATATTATATAAGCTAAGTTAGATACATTTTGTATTATCCACTCACAACTTAATGTGGAGTTGTCATTATTGACTAATTCTTTCTTCTTGAAATATTCTGTTGTGAATATACTCTCCATTAATACTGATTCCTAGGAGGACATGTGGTATATTCCTCCTCTAGCAAAATCTCTCTTCCTATACTTTGGCTGCATTACCACTAGAAAATTTTGCAGTTTGGGTATTAGCATAGGATTTATGTTGTTGCCTCTCCTGATTTGCTTAGTTTAATTAAATTGATTCTCATAGTTGCAATATATGTATTTTTATTATGTTTTTTTTTAAGATTTTATTTATTTATCTGACAGAGAGAGATCACAAGTAGGCAGAGACAGGCAGAAAGGAGGGGGGCGGAGCATGCTCCCTGCTGAGCAGAGAGCCAATGCAGGGCTCAATGCCAGGACCCAGAGATCATGACCCGAGCTGAAGGCAGAGGCTTAACCCACTGAGCCACCCAGGTGCCCCTATTTTGTTACTTTTGTTCTATTTTACACTCCCTCTCAATAAGTCTACTTTAGTTATATTATTTCTAAAATTAATTGTAGGTCAGTAGCCTTGCATTATACTTAAAATTCAAGGATGAATTTTAAAATAAAATACTCTTTTGAACACCTGTTTCTCTGTGCTTTGTAGTATATATTTTTATATACTAGATGATTTTTTAAAATTGTATGTACTCTGTAGACAAAGTTTGAACTCATACCTCTCTTCTCCTGGCTTCCAGCATACCACTTTCTCCTGCATCTCTTACTAACTGATATGTCCTCAGTCTATTTGGGTTCTTCTTCCTTTTTCCTTCTCTAAGTGGTGGTTATGTTATTTATGTCTCTGTTCCTAGCTTTCTTTTCTGTTTACTGTATACACTTTACTCTAGGATTAGCTCATTAGCATTCATGACTTCTAGTGCAATTATTTTGCTCATAATTTTCAAATCTGTTTGTCCAAACCAGATTTCTCCCATGAACTTCAGGCATGAAGTTTTACCTGTTTATTACTTAGAGGACAACTCTCTTGGATGTCCCACACTCCATTACATTATATCCAAATGGAACAACATTATTCCGCTAGGACCTGTTCCTCCTCTACTCTCCTGGGTTAGTCAAGCACACCACTCTTGAGGTACCCACCAAAACAGAAAAGTAAGACTTACTTTACCCCCATCTTTCCCTCTGTTCCCTAAAACTACTAGGGACTAATGTCTATGAAATCAACTCCTAAATATCTCGGGGGTGTGTTTTTATTCTCCTATATCCCCACTGTCAGTATTTCAGTGTGAGTCTTCTTCTTCTCCCTTTAAAGTTAGTGTAATAGATGAGAGTAAAAACATACCTCTAGGGAATCCAGAGTCACATTTTTCAAATGCCATATACAGATTTTCTTTGAAGTATTAGAATTTCATTCAAAATTTGCATTGCATTCCTCAGTATCTCCGTATTTGTACTAATATAAACACCATACTTTAAATTGCTTATCTTTGAGTGTAATTCTTGCTCTGGAAGGGTAAGCTGGGTTTATACTGAAGTTGTGGACCCTCCTTGCAATGCTATGCTAATGGAGATTACTAGGAATCCAGGTTGAGGAGAACAAGTGTTCCTTTTATCTAGATTTATGCAGCATCCCCTACATGGTCTACTCCCATCATTCTCACTACATTTAAATCAATTCCACACACTGTCACCAATTTGTCCTTTTTGATATACAAAGCTGATTATATAATTTTCCCACGATATCTTCTCAGTGACAAGTCCAAATTCCTTGGTGTGACTTGCATGGTCCTTAACGGTCTAGTGTCTGCATGTCTGTCAGATTTTAAATTTTGCCATTCCCTGTCCCCTCCTATTTGCTCTCCTGATCCCTAGTCTAGTCAGATGGACATCTTACCCTTTTATGCCTTTGTATATGTCACTCATTATTACCCCCCCACTTTTCTTTTAACTACTGGAAATGTTCATCTTTCAAGACTCAGCTTGAGCATCCTTGTCTCCTGTCTGGGTGAAATGAGCTTTATATGTGCTTCTGTGCACTTACCTATGTATTCCTCTATCATAGCGTGTCTCTTGCTTTATTCTAAGTTTCTGATTACATGTTCTTCTCCCACTTGATTGGAAACTGTTCATCTGTGTATCCCTAGCACCTAATATATAAGCTAGCACACAGTAGACATTCAATAAATATTAATGAATAAGTAGTTAAATGAAACATCAAAGATTTCTATTTCTAACTGATCTCAATCACAATTAAAAATCACAGCTGGTATCCAAATCTAAAAATTGACCATAAGAGACCGTGGGTTTGTTTGGCTTTTTTATGTAACAAAAATTTCAGAACTAGATTTTCACCAAGAATTCAACAAGGCTTTTTTATGTAACAAAAATTTCAGAACTAGATATTTAAAAAAGAATACATTGAACCTGCCAAATTTTACATCATGGGTTACCAATATTTAAGAAATTTCAGTTGGCACTAAGTTTCAAATGTTATATGTAGTTTTGTTGCTGTTATGGTTGTTGTAATGGTGTTGTATATTAAAATTATGTTAAATATCTAGGAAGGTGCAAGTAAGAAAATAATAGGATTTTAAAGTTTAAAATACATGAAATCCATTTTATTTATTAGCATTTGCCATATGTCAGTCACTGTGCTAAGCAATTACCATATTATTGAGATATGTTATCTCAATTAATCTCCCCATAAGGCAGGTTTTATAGATAAGGAAATTGAGACTTAAAATAACTGTGATTATGCAAGGTTACATGGCTAATGCATAAAGTATGATATGGACATAGTTATCTTTGATGTTAAAACCATTTCTCTTACACCAGGCCTAACATACTTAAAGATTCTTGTATACAGTCGTATTCATTCATGGTGTATAGTGATTGTTGAGTATGGATAATCACATTGCATTTTGGCATTTACAGTAACACTCTGGGCATTTGGAATGGCATTTGGATAAATAGTACAGTGTAACTGATTTAATCTTGGTGAATGTGATTCTTTAACCACTTTTAAGTCACTTAGAGAATGTAATAAAAGTATAGATCCTCTGTACACATACACAGTAAAATGATATTGAAGGGGTTCAGAATGGGCTTCCCCAAAATGTCACTTTGGGATGTGGATTACTTTGAGCTGAAGTCAGTCAAAACCCAAAAAACTCAGGAAGAGCTTTTATTTCCTATTAACTACCTAAAAGAAATTAGAGGGCCTAGTCCAAAAAGAGAACTATCACCAGAAATAACTACAAAGAACATTCACTAGCTCTTGGGGGAAACTTGGCAGGACTTGGAGATCAAAATCTTCTCTGTGTCCCATTGTCTCTGTAGAATAGGACATGGCAAACATTTGTTTACTAAACATTTGCTCTTCCCATCATCCTATAAAATTGTCTTTCTCTCCATTGCAGTCTCAGTCCCCTGTATCCTTCACAGTAAGCTCAGGATGGCATATAAGCCTCAATTGCTTGACTTCCTGTGGGTTTCATATTCTTCTGGGAGGGGTTTCCTATATGGATGTGATTAAGTTTGTTTTTCTCCTGTTAATCCATCTTATGTCAATTTAGTGAATTAGGTCAGCTAGAAGAACTAGAAAGGCAAAGGAAAAATAATACATACACAAAAATGTATTCTTTTGATTGTCTTGGTTTTCTTGAGAAACTCAGGCAATGTTCAGAACTCCATTTCTAGATTATCTCCCTATTTTGTGGATGAACAAAATGAGGTTTAAGGTCAACCACATATTTCTGAAATGATTGACTATTTCTATCCACCAAGAATGTCTTTTGGAGAGTAATTACTTTATGGAATTTCCTGAATTCCTATAAAAGTATTCTAATTTTGAGACTCTTACTCAACATGTTAAGAATACTAAATACCGTAAAAGCATATTTAAGGATGGAAATAATTTATACTTTTCTTACATCATATGCATTTCTTAAAAAAGATGTATTGAGATAAGTATTTTCTTGTGAAATTTACAGGATTACAGTAGTGATTCAGAGTAAGATAAATAAATTTGCACAGAAATGTATTACTTGTGGTTTAAAAGGAAAATGCATAATTAAAGGGAAATGACTCTGAGATGTGAATATCATTGTAAGATAAAAGAATTATATAGTAGTAGAACCAGTATGTGTGATTGTGAATTGCATTTTCTACTTCTAAAATTAAGTTGTTTCAGCAAGATACAGCTATACTATCCTTACTTGTCCACATAACAGTTCTATAAAGAAATATATTTTTGTAACCCTTTTCATTTTAAAGGTGAAAAAGCTGTGGTTTAACATCTTGGGCATGAACTTAGACCTAATAGCTGATAAATTACAGGATTAGGAGTCCATTTGAGGTCTTCTACTTTGGACCCACGCAGTTCTCCATTGTTTCACAGACCTGCCTGGGGAGAATCACAGAGACCCAAAAACCTAGTTCCAGCAGCTGAGTCACCAAGCACATATAGTGTGTGGTCTTTATTTTAAAGCCTGCCATTTGCTTCCTCAGGCTTGCATTGTTCCACTTTGCAGAGCTATGAAGGCCAGAGCATACTTGGGTGACTCACAATGATTCTTAGCTTTCATTTCAGTTTTAATCCATGACCCTGGCTCTTACATTATGTTTCACTTCATTTTATTCTGGTAATATAGCAATGATTTGTTTGGCTTTAAAGGAAACAGTTTAACTGCATCATCTAAATGCATGTTACGTTAAAAATTATTAAAGTTTTAGATACAGAATACCTTGGCCTCACAATATAGTTGTAAATTCACTAGAACAATTACAAATAAAGAGGCTACTGGTGCCTGTACTTAAGAATTTATTTGAATAAAAAAAAAATGTAGAAGTACAATTTTATAAAGACCTTTGAGAAAGTAACTAACAGAATACAATGAATGTGCTGTACCTTTACTGGTGATTAACACATTAGTAATACTTTTGAGATTACATTTTTAAAGGGGTCTTCTCCCTTCTACAGAATGTGTGTTTATGGTGGCAGCTTTAATGCTATTTCCTGCTGTGCAGTTCAATAGAGTATGTTTTTAGGTGGTTGGTTGAGGGTTTTTTTCGTTATGTATGTCGATGGAGATAAGTGTTTTAATTACTTTTTTAATGTCTGTGCTTTTGTATTTTTCTCCTCTCTTCCCTTTTATTTCCTGCTGTTGAGATTACTGCCTCATCTCCACAGCAGGTGGCTGTTGCAAATTTGTTTTCTTTGTAAGCCTGGTAGATTTATTTTGTAATATAACTGTTCCTTTTTAGTATTTTATTATTAATGATTTCTTTACTTTGGAGTATAGTATACTTACATAGTCCTAAATAGTAATTTCCTAACACATCTAAGAATTCCAATCATTAAGGAAAAAAACTTTGCCCGAGGCATATTGTTATATTGTTTGAGGTTTTTTTGTTTTGTTTTGTTTTGTTTTGTTTTTGCTTACCCTTACTTCGTGATGTGAAGATTAAAATTTAAGGAAATTGTTTTATAGCAAAAGCCAAATGAGAGTGAGAAATGGAGAAAATAGAAAGGAAATAAAGGAAAAAGGAAATAAAGAGAAAGAGGCCCAAGAAATAAAGCACACTTTAATAAATAATACCAGAAATCAAAGTGTAGGTAGAATTTTGTTACAAAAATAGGAAATTACATTAATATATCTTTTCTAGAAGAGAGTTTTTAGGGAGATCTTGTTTGTATTAAAATTAAATTTTAATTACTAAAATAATTTCTACTAATTATAAGACAATTGGGATATCACAGAAGTATAAAGAAAAATACTTCATCTTTTTTTTTATTTTTGGTCCAATATTTTGTTGGTTTGGTTGTTTCATAGGTCCCTTTATATAAAAAGAACAGTAGTTAAGATGGATCCTGAGTATAGGGAATTATATTTGTCAGGAAAGTAAAACACATTCAAAGATATTTTGTCCATTTTTTAATTCTTGGGCATTATTTTATCAATTAAAATAGTCTCTCTTCTCTATTTTATTCCAAATATATAAAGAGAACAAAAAATATGAGACCAAAATGCACAGTGAACCGTAATCACATTTTGTTATATGAAATTGCTGAATATTTTATGACAGGTTAAAAAGTTCTCTAGAAAAATTTTCACTACCTAAAATCGGTTTATTTCATATGTTTTGCACTTGTGAATACATTGCTTTCTTAATATATTTATGTTGTTTTTCACCCATAAGTACCTCTGAGTTGGAGCCTAGTATTTGGTTCTAATAAAAAGTTATATATATTGATCTCATTGGTGTGATAGAACTTGTACATATCTTCTATGTGAAATCATAAAAACCAACTGAACTATGTCCATAATAACATAGTAGGAAGTATCATCTTTGGTTCTTTCATTCACTTATCCAATGCTTTTTGAAAATTACTGTTTTGAACATAAACACAAAAAAGACCATAATCCAGCATCAGATTTTCAAAATTGCATGAGTGTTCAGTACTTCTCTTGGTTCTGGATTTCATTATCTGGTACATATGTCCGTATAGAAAAATACCTTATATAATGGGGAAAAATATGATTTGAGATGGTGACTTCATTCATAGCATTTTTTTAAAAGTCTTCATCTTGTTAAGCGCTAACCAATTGTGTGATACACATGATTAAGGCATGTGGTCACATTGAGAGAGAAACTAGACAGCAGTTACATGAAACAGATGTTTAATGGGGATTTGAAAAATCAATGAAACGAACACTATTGTGATGCATGGTGATCTGATTTCATATGTGTTATATTGAATCACTCCATTCTTTCTGAATTCAGTCTGAACTAAATGTATTTACAGTGGGGCTTTGGGGAAAAGATGGGGAGCTTTATTGAGAAAGGAAGCACAATAGGCCATCATTGATCTGTTCTCTTTCTAGTCAATATATAGATCCTAGAGTGATAACCCATATGGCACTGTTGTCTCTGGGAAATAGATAAATCCTTCAAATCATGTAAGTGATCTTTAAGTGCAGATAAAAAAGTTTATAATCCATTGTGGAATTCTGGAATGCTTGGGTCCTTGAAAGGAGTGTGTTACTTCCATGGTGTAATCCCAGCACTTTGGGCTTGATAGAAGACTAGTTTACCTTTTCTAATAAGTATAGAAACATCCAGATACAATTGTGTATCCAAAAATACATGTATTTATTATTTTATTCCATAGCCATTTAAGTGTCTTTTTATGATTAATTGCAATAACTTCTGTTTTTGGAAGTATTTACTGTGAATCTTTTTACCCCATGAGTCTTTATTTTCCATGGTTTTTATACTTTGCCCAAGACAGTAAGAATGACTAAGATTTCAATGGTGTTTTAGATTTACCAGAGAGCTTTTATGTGCATTTTTCTACCTAATTTTGATAACAACTCTATACATCAATAGGGTCATTTTCATTCTAAAATCAAGGAATTTGAGAGCCATCATATTAAGTAATTATATCCAAATATAGCTAGAAAGGGAAAATAATGAAACTAGAACCCAATTCTTCAGACTCCTAGGTCAGTGCTCTTGGAGGCTTGATGTTACTCTTACTGCTCCCATTTGAATGCCAAATTAAACATGAGAGGGTCTTAATCTTGCTAATTTCCTGGTCCTAAAGCACATGTGGTTTGAATCCATTGTAGTCTATACAGTGAATGAGGTCAGAATACCCTGGTTTGGCTACTGTCTTTTATTCTAGCCAAGGTTGCTAAGTTTTACGTACTCTGATACCAATCTGCCCAACACTGACCACTTAAATGCATAGTAATAATAATTGTGCATATCATGGATTAGGTGAACCTTTAATTTACGTCTATAGAAATTTATCATTTTATTATATCAAAACAAAAGTTTTTTTTAGGGAGAAAATGCAAATAAAAGGAACCATTTCACATCTATGCAAAGAGCTTCACATTTGTATTCATTTTATTCTCCTAACAATTCTATGATGAGGCTGCTGCTGCCCAGAAAGAGTAATTTACTGGCCCAAGGTCATAGTAGCTAGTAAGTGCTAAAACTAGAATTTTAATGCAGGAAGTCTGACTTTAGAGGTTTTACTCTTATTCACATACTCTCTTTACCAGTAATGATAGAAATAAGTCAATTGGCATTAAGATTTTTTTTAAAGGTTTAATAAAGAGAAATATTACACAGAGATATTTCTCTTACAAAGACATGGATGGATCGCTGTGGTAGATAGCTTGGTGTCCCTCAGTGAGAGTTTTTTTTTTAATGAATCCATGTGTAATCTGCACATCTTAGTGTTCTTCCTCATGCAGCACCATTCCCCAGAGGAGGCTTAGGAAATGAGGACTGCGAGCACACAACATGTTTCCTTCTGTGAGAAGAAAGTGAAATCTCAGATGCAAAAGTTCTTGGAAAAGTGAAAAACTTAGGATATTTGCCATCAGACACATTTTGCTATTTTCAGCCACTTGTGAATAGTGACATAATCAGGGGAATTTTGTCTACTAACATCTTCTTACCAACAAAGCACTAGTATGGAATAACAAGAATTGATAAACCTTTAGAGAATTTGGTATGCTCTCTACCCATTTGTGTAACCCTGTTTCTGTAAGCTATATTCCCTTGCCAGGAACTTGGGCAATCTCTCAGTGTTGTCTTCTATGTCTGTGGGATTCGTGAGGCATCTGGTCACTGTCTTTCCCATGACAGCTTAGCTGTCATTCAAGTGGATGCCATCAAGAATGAGAAGCATCACATGAATGCTTGCTCCCTTCAATTAACACCTAATAAGCGAGCCAGTGAAGTAACACAGGTGGACATTATAAAATCTGGGGAATTCTTAAACATGCCCTGCCATACCTGTGAGAACCCAGCCTTAAAAGCTTAGTTCTCTTCTATTACTTATTAGATGATAACATGAAACAGAGTATTTAATATCCTGTTAATGTTAACTGAAGTTGTGCAGAACTTAATATGAGCACAAAAATTTATTATATACACTGCTGTTATGTATTCTGTAGTTGTTCCAGAGAGAGGTGCTTTGAAAACACAGCAGAGATACATATTTCAAAGACTATCAAATATTGAAAAATAACTAGCAGATACCCAAGAGGAATACAGTTAAGAAGAAAAATAATTCAAAAAGGAATTGTACCAGAGAAAATAATCACAAAACAAAGATACAGCTTAGAAAAGCAGCCTGCCTTTTCTCTACCACTGGATTGGAACCTGACCACAGACACATTCTGTGTTGTGCACATATCTTTGGCCTCACAGTGAAGCATTTAATGCCTATCTGTTAAGTGATTTAGATACCACTTAAGTAACATTGCATTATAACAGGGCTCAATGATAACATTGTATATAAAAAAGGCAGCATTTTGAAGTTAATGCATAGACTCTATAACCAGAATGTCCAGATTAGAAATTGGTACTGCTACTTACTTGTTCGCTAACCGTTGGCAAAATTACTTAAGCTATATGTGTCTCAGTTTCTTCATATCTAAAATGCAGAAAATAATGTTCTTTGTTTCAGAGGATTGTTTTGAGAATTAAATGAGTTAATATGTAAAAACCATCTATATGCCAGGCATCTAGAACAGTGACTGTAATCTAAATAATCAATATATGGTAAATTATACTTTCTGTGATATAAGCAGAATTTTGTTTATTTTAGTAGAAGCTGAAATTTTTCATTTTGCAGTAGTTCTTAAGGTAGCATTCCTTTTAATAAATATGTGCTGAAACACCAAAAACTTCAATAACTATTCTAGAGGAACAAAGAAACCCTCTGGCCTCCTTGAAAGACAGAGAACACTGTACCTCTACTAAGCTAAGCTGTTTTGTTTGCCAAATCTTTGTCAATTCTTCTTTATTCATAAACCTCCTTCTTCCCACTGAAAGGTGAATTAAAAAGTCATTTCAGTGTCATTTTGAAATCATTCTGATAGAGACACATACCTTATTTATTAATATGCCACCTACTCTCACGGAAATCTTCCTTTGATAGATGGGTATTTGCAAGTTTTATTATCTCTCATATTTCACTTAAGATTGCTTCATTTTTCTTTTTTTGTAGCACTTTGTTTAAATTTGCTAAGGTTTAATACTTTAAACTCTATTCTTTCCTTGCCATAAGATGTGAAATTTGGGGAAATTGATAAACTACAGAATAAATAAATCTATCTTAATATTAATAGTTAATGTTTAATGAGCATTTATTATGTTTTAAGTCTCAATGCTTAATATAGATGGTTGGATGGATGGATGGATAAATATGTAGGTAAATTCCTTTAAATCTCACATTAGTGAGAAGTGTGTAATTGTTGTCCTTAGCAGAATCATTAGGAGATCTATAGATACAGATATATCATATTATAGAATTTATTTCAAGGAGTTGGCTTATGTAATTGTGGAAACTGCCAAATTTGAGATCTGTGGGCTGAGCCAGCAGGCAGAATTTCTTCTTCCTCCGGGAAACTTCAGTTTTATTCTTAAGGCCTTTCCACTGATTGGATGAGGCCTACACACATGATCAAGGTAGTCTCCTTTACTTAAAGTCAACTGATTATAGATGTTAACCATATTTACAAAATGACTTCATAGCAATACATAGATTAGTGCTTGATCAGATCATCTGATAGTCTAACTAAGTACATATAATTACTGGCACTCCCACAAGATCACAGAGATGGTAAATGAGAGAGGAAGACCTCACACCAGAGTCTGGCTGATGATTAAGGTCCTGCTCTTAATCACCCCACAGCATCATGGTTAGCAAATGCTAGGGCGCCTTTGCCAGCTGGGCCAGCCTACGAAACCTTCTGTGAGGAGGGCTTCAGATGCATTGCCCTAGGTCATAAGGGATGACCTGCCACCCAGGTCAGGAAGATCTCCCCGGATCTTGGGACCTTAGAAGGATGTGTGCCCTGGGGTGTGACTAAAGAGAATACAGGAATGAATAACATATGGATCCTGTCCAGTTTCTGGCTCATTTTTTCTCTCATTAGGCCATTATCCATAAGTCAGAACATCTAACTGGTGCCCTCCTGAACATTTACAGAAAGAATCTGATCCAGTAAATGTTAAATTCATTAGAGTGATAAATGCAGAATGGGGTAAAAGTGCAGGGAATTCAGTTGTCCTTGTCAGTCTCTTGATCCAAGTGAAAAAATGAATTTAAATTTTATCAAAGCTTTTTTCTTGTGAAATAATCCTTGCAGGATAGGAAAAGTCTTCTCCATGGATCCGGTGGTATATTCAATAAGAATGCCTTGCATTTCTTTAGAAACGTTATTTTAGCAATGGGTCTATAGAAAATAATCACGATGTAAATTTCTCTCTCTGTCTTAACCATGGCAAGTACTGAAAAAAGCTCAGACTAGGAGTTAGTAAAGGAAGGATATTAGACCTTATTGACAGTAAATGCAGAACTTTTATCTGCCATGTACATTGTCTGTGCTTTTTTATCTTCTTTAAAGATTTTTTACCATATCTCCTTGAAATTGCACAGCACTCCATGTTGTTTTTCTTTGTGTGTGTGTGTGTGTGTGTGTGTGTGTGTGTGTTTACAGGAAAATGAAGTGCTATAGAACATATGCTATCTCTATAATATAGTAATATATGTAAGAGGGAGACAAGGTCCTTATTTACATTTCAATATGTAGCGTGTGTGTGTGTGTGTGTTGGTTAGACTAATCAGGTGTGGCTAAAACTATAGTCATCTTTTAAAGCTTTCAAGAAAAATTGTTTTGTTATTAGAGTCTTCAAGTACATACTCCACTATTTTTATGTAACCGTAACCATTCCCTATTCTAGTCTTTCTAAAAGAATTATATAAATAACCACACATTTATGTAATAGTTTCCATGTTACAAATATACCCAAGGAGTAATCCTTTGTGTCAGAAAATGAGGAAACAATCTTATTTCATTTATAAAGAAGCCAAAGCATGGTATATTAACTAACTAGAATTTCAGAAAAGCTTTAAAAAAAAAAAAAAGCCACCAAAGCAAAGTAAATCAAATGATTTGCCTACCTTCCTAGATAAATAAAATAATTTTAATTACAAGTGATCTTAAACTAATAATCTATGAGCAAAGGGCAAATCTTTGGGAGGAAGGAATGCTGGACAGGGAAGAAAAATGTTTGAATTTGAAGGAACAAAGCAGTCTATTGATGGTTATACACTCACTCAATCCACAAACCCCTTCAGCTTTCAGATGAGATAAGAGTATCTACCTTACCACACATAAGAAAGTCATTCTTGGGCCATCCTTATTACTCTAGGTGTCCACCAACATACTCATTGCTTTTCATTTAACAATAAAATGAAATCCTACCTCTCTAGAATAACACAGAGCTGGGGGAAGTAAATAAAACTAAACTATAAATTTCCCCCTGTGTTTATGGACATGAGATGAATTAATCCTATACTTTTCTATGGTAGTGTGATTGCTGTCAGATTTGCTTTGTCTACACTTTGAAAAAAAATAGTCTGCTATTCATTTTCTTTTCAAAATTTTGGCAGTTAGTTCCTAATTATATGGTTGATGCATGCTTGTTGTAGAAAATTTGGAAAATAAAGAAATAATGAAAAATACATTATCCATAGTCCCACCACCAGAAATGATCACCATTCAAATTTTATGAAACTTGAGTCATACTATACAGTTTTGTATCCTGCTAGTTCATTTCAGACTATATTTTGACTATAGTCCAAATCCAATATTTTTCAAATATTCATTTTAGTGGCTGCCTTGTGTTCTATTGCCTTTTTCTCTTTCAAAGTAAACTCACTTACTCATTTTATTGGCATTCTGGTTTTCCTTCATTCTCTATCTCTCTCTTTGCGTTGACTATTTATGCACATTAAATCTTTATTTGCATGTTTTAGTGTTCCCTTAGTATAGATTCAAAACTATTTTCTAGAAATTGAGCACCAGTGTGTATTAGCATCAAATGAGTGTGACAAGTCCCATTTTCACCCTTGCCATATAGTCTAATTTTCTTAAAGTTTTTTACTTTACTTCTTAATAGACAGGAAATAATATTTCATTGTTTTAAATTACAGTTCCTAAATTACTAATGTATTTAAAATTTTGGTGCTTAGAAGCTGTTTATATTTTTCATTATCCCTATTTTGTTATCCATTCTTTTATTGTTAAAATAATACTCCAGTTAATCAAGTAGCTGGTTTTTTGTGGTAAAATACATCTTTTTCTTCCAAGTTTTTTTTTCTTTGAATGATCAGTCATATTCAGGACTAGATACATATATATCCATATCCATATTGTGTTTAGTTTTATGATTATTTTTATATTTAGCACTTTAATACACTAGAAATTTATTTTTATTTATGACATGAAGAAATAATATAATCTGATTTTCCCTTAAACACTAAATGTACGTGTATTGTGTGTATCCACGTTTCTGTATATACCCATATTTGTACTTGAATGTATGATTTATGGTGTGTGCTTAGTTATATAGTAAAGGTATACACTGAGGTCTGTCACAATGTATTATATACATTTTTATGTTGGTTTGCTTACAGATTTTTTTTCCTCTCAGAACCACATTATTTTCATGATCTAAGCTTTCTACTTCTTAAAAATATACATTAGGAAAAAAAACCTTCTTCTGCTAATGAGATTTTATAAATTTTTATTACTTAGGTTTGCCAGACCCCAATAAAAACCATATCTTCAAAGACCTGACCCAAAACCATGGATTTTACACATCCAAAGACTTTTTGCCACTTGTAGCCAAAAGCAGTAAAGCAGGTAAAACATTGTTTTGTATTCCTACTGTTGCCTATGTTGTTTATTTATTATAAATTCATATTAAATCTAGGCTTAAGGGGACACTGTTCAAATCTCAAGTCATTTTTGCTACACCAATATAAAGTTAAAAACAAGTATGATGTAATCATTTTCCAGGATCATCCATTTGTTTTATTCTTCCAATCAAACATCATCATAAGGATTTTTTCCCATTCTGTCATATAGAGGTCTATACTGCATGATGTAAAGTTGCTTCAAAGGAAGAGTCTTAAACAAATATTGGAAGATGTTCTTTTTTCTTTTTTAAGATTTTATTTATTTGGCAGAGAGGGAGAGTACAAGCAGGGGAGCAGCAGGCAGAGGGAGAGGGAGAAGCAGACTCCCTGCTGAGCAGGGAGCCTGAAGACACAGGGCTCCATCCAGGATCCTGGGATCATGACCTGAGCCCAAAGCAAATGCTCAACTGAATGAGCCATGCAGGAGCCCCAGCTGGGGGATGTTCTTAAAAGAAATGGCAGGAATTCAGTTTAGGAACTATTTTATATTCTCTATTTCTATCTATCTATCTATCTGTCTATATAATGTAAATATATATGTACATATACATATATAAAATGTAAAGATATATACACAAATATACATATAGGTATATATTAATTTTAAAGTAGGACACATTTTCACATATCTTACAGCATTTTTGTCTAAGCAGGCAGAGTTTCTTGCTGAATAGAAGATCTACGAAGCTAAAGGAAAACACTTTGCTAGACACCCTAATATGTGGTCTCTGTGTAATATCACTGCATGCAGCCTGAGAGGAGCAACCAGAAGCTTAAACCAGTCCTATGCTTTGGTTGGATGAGAGTCAGTCTTAGTAGTAAAGAAACTATAATATATTCTCTACAACCAGATCATCTAAATCCTTTAGACATATATTTTTAAAGTCTTAAAGTTCAGCTATTCTAACATCTAATTGTATCTGAAAAGATAAAAGCTTACATTTTTATCCCACAATTTAAAAAGATAAGAAACTTTATTAGGTCATTCTGCAGAAGTTTACAGCTAAGCATGTAGACCATGTCCACCTTCCTTCTCCCAGGAGAAGGGGATGCTTCTCTACTTACAGCCCTTTCTAAAGAAGGTCATAGTACATATATTTTTGAGAATTACAGAAGGCCAATTACATAATCCCAAATGTACTCTTCCAAGCAGGATGATTATACTTATTGAGATTATAGGCCTATGCTGCCTGTGGTGCCATTTCATTTATAGTAATTTATCTTCTCAATAGTTTTACTGAATCAGATAACACAGCAATACCTAACACATAAAGAAACCTGCATCTTACTTTTTTACAAGAAACTTCGTATGGATATCAAGTCTTCATATATATGTCCTTGAGAAATGGACATGTAGAAAGTCCTATTTCCTTTATAGCTCTATTTTACAAACAAAAGCGGGGAAAAACTGTAAAGGAAAGAAAGTTCATTTTAACTATTTCAAGAAAATAGTTGTTAAAAATCCTTCAGTTACAGAGAAAGCACTTATTCAGTGCATAAATTTTCCAAAATTTCCTAAATATAATATATAGCAGAGCTATACATTAGAAATCCTAGAAAATATCTAAGTAAAATATTTTCAAGAAATGCTGTCCATTATGTTAACCCAGATGATAAAGATCATTTTTTTCCTTCTAACAAACAGAAATTTAATGACACTAAGTTAAAAATATATAACATGACTTTGACAAGCATGTTTTAATTGATTGATTCCAGTTTGTTAGGACCTGAGCTCTTCAAAATGTGTTGTAGCGATCCTTCTAGAAGAAAAAAGAAGTTAAAGGTACTGACTATGAAATTACATATACGAGCATATTTTTAAAATGGGAATAAAACTGTCTTTCAATGAAGCAGAATAATTTGATAGTGACACTCCATCCTCAGCAACTGCAAGATGCAATTTTACACTGCTTTGAGTACAAGTATCTTTTGAGCTGTCATGCAGAAATGGTTTCTCTACTTGAAAATGGGGTTTTCCTTTCATCATTCAGGAATGTGCGCCTGTCACTCTCCATTGCCATCGATACGGGGAGTCGTGATTGTACTCGGAGCTGGAGACACTGCTTTCGACTGTGCGACATCCGCTTTATGTTGTGGAGCCCGCCGCGTGTCCATCGTCTTCAGAAAAGGCTTTGTTAATATAAGAGCTGTCCCCGAGGAGGTAAAATGGAACCATCAGAAAATAGGGAGTTGTAATGCAACAGATTTTAGGAGATGAAAGTGTTAATGTGCAGTCTCCTAGCTCAGTTGTCAGAATGTTCTTGAAATTGTGAAATGCAAATTTAAAAAAATTTCTGGGTGACCCATGTTTTTTTTTTTCCCTAATTCAGACATTCAAAGTAAAAAAGTTATTTTATAATACTTTATTGGATAAAATGAGAAATTTATCTTGTCCATACTAAGTGCTTCTTTTTCTTAGTGTTAGTATCTTCGAAATGTATTCAACTACTAACAGTGGAATGTGCTAAGTCGTCATTTCTGAACAATAGGGATTTGTCACAAAATGTAGGATATTAGGAGAATGTGGTAATTAGAGACATTTGGAATCTCTATAAGCCACGTTTACAAGCTGCATTCAAAGTCATATGCCTGGGTCATGCTTTAAATCAATTCATTCTGTGGTGAAACCAATAGAACAAAAGAGATTGCCAGTATTATTTTTTAAAGAGCCTCATGTAAGCATTATTTAGAATTAATAATGAGTTAACTTACTAAAAATGACAGATTTTAAATGATTTCATTCTTACAAGTGACTGGTGACTAATCTTGGGTGAGGCATCGACTGGGTACTTGTACCCTGGACTTCTCAAATTTTAATGCTATTAGAAGAAGATAATGCCTTATAAAGGATATTCTGAGAACAAGAACAAAACATATGTATAGAAAGGTAAATTACTTATTTTATCCAAATCACTATTATGAATTTGATTTGCTTTAGAATGCCTTAATATATTTGGAGTCTTGATACCAGGTAAGAATTATAACTGTAGTCAATAGGTAATTTATCATATGTAGATTAACCACATTACAGATTAATCTCACTAAAATATCAGAGTCACCACTGGTTCATGGTTGCATTTCAGATGTCAACTTTATTCTCTGGGCTTTCTTTTATCTATTATACCCATTCAGACTTTTTTTTTCCAAAATCCAAGGTGGGCATGGTCATATCATCTGAGGAGGTTTTTTTCTAGAGTGCAATCTATAGTATCAGTTAGTGCAATTTCTTTATGTTGCAAATAAAAAGAAAACATCCATCCTGAAATTAAATGACTTTCCTAAGATAAAAGGAGGACAATAGCTAATTTTATTCACCTGTATATCTGCATGCATATCACAGAGCCTCAGCAAAGAATAAAAAATTGGCACATGTGTTTTAAACTAAATATTTTAAATCTTATTCTTCTGATTCCAAAATCAAAGAAGTTTTCATTATAAAAGCTGAACCTTGAGAGTTGGAAGGAAAGATGTCCCCAGATGGACATGGCAAGTTATCTTATACTTTATCTTATAGTCATCTTCCATTAACAGTGGTAACTGGAAATGAGTGATGACTATTTCTTCCACCCTCAGTAGAATAGACACAAAATGAGACCAGGTAATTACTTGTGAGGGTAGAGGTAGACATTTGTTACTTATTTATTGATTTATTGATTTAATCAACCTACACATATTGAGCATCCATTATGTACCAGCCATTGTCTTGGCAATTTTAATAGAATTTTAATACAGCTTGTACTTACTGAGGGAAGACACTTGATGATCAAACTAACTATCACATAAATAGTGTATTGAAAGGTGATTAGTGCTATGGAGAAAAGTTAATGAATTAGGACTATAAGGCATATGTATTTGGGGTGAGGGTATGGTAGAAGTGGTAGGATTTGCCCTTGTAAATGAGATAGCCCAGGAAGACCTCTCTAATTAGGTGACTTTGGGGCAGGCAAATGAAGAAGTGAGGGAATGTAGAGATCGGGGCCAAACATTCCAGGCAAGGCAATTAAAGAAGGCTGTTAAACGTCTGGGGATATAAAAAACATAAGTCAGTGTGACTGGAACAGTGTAAGAGAGGATAGTTTGTGGCACACTAGGTGAGGTCTTATAGGCATTTAGCTTTTTTGTGTGAGAGAGGATGCCACTGGACTGTTTTGAGCAGAGAAGCACCAAGATCTGAAGTAAATTTTAAAAGGACTCCTCTGTTGAAAGTTGACTGAAGAGGTTCTAGTCAGAAGAAGGGAGGCTGTCTGGGGCTAATTGAAAGAGTAGGCCATTAGTCAATGCGACTGGCTTACAAAATGGAAAGGATCAGAGTCCAAGCATGGCTGGCCCTAAAGCCAGGGTTCACTGGGCTGAGCCATGGTTTGCAAACTGTTGAAAAACCATGGGTCTGTGGAACAATAGGTCACCCAATTGCAGAACAGCTTAGTAGAACTCAGGTGGATCTGGGGCCTAATTAAAACCATGAAAACAAATGGATGTTTATTATTGGCTTACAGGAAACCAGATTTTTTATATGATCTTCAAACTACTTGACTGTGAGGTCCATAAGAAGAGGGGCCATGGCCAGCTCTCTTGGTTCCTTTGTTTCTTCCCCCAGCCTAGCACAGTGGGGCCACATATAAAGTGTTCAGCAAAGAATTGTGAAATGAATGTTTTTCGGAGGGAATTGGCATCAGAGCCTCTGGCATTAAGAAAGCTAATACTTATGGGGTGCCTGAGTGGCTCAATTGGTTGAGGGCCGGGCTCTTTATTTTGGCTCAGGTCAGGAACTCAGGGTTGTGAAATAGAGCCCAGTAGGGGGCTCTACACTCAGCAGGGAGTCTGCTTGAGATTCTCTCTTCCCCTCTTCCCCTTTCTCCTCCCTTTTTTTTCTCTCCCCATTTCCCCTCCCCCCAGAATTAACTAATAAAATATTTTTCTTTTTAAGATTTTCATTTATTTATTTGTCAGAGAGAGAGAGAGAGCACACAAGCAGGCAGAGTGGCAGGCAGAGGTGGAGAGAGAAGCAGGCTCCCTATCGACCAAGGAGACTGATGCAGGACTCGATCCCAGGACCCTGGGATCATGACCTGAGCAGAAAGCAGCGGCTTAACTGACTGAGCCACCCAGGCATCCCTAATAAAATCTTAAAACAAACAAACAAACAACAACAAAAAAAAAACAACTAATACTTTCCAGGTTAGACCAGTGTTAGCATAATAGGCTTTTGAAAGTTCATTTGGTAACTTTAGGCAAAATTCCTCAGCATGAGAGAAGAAATAATATATAAAACATTATCAGAATATGCGTAGATTTTAGGGCTGGGTTATTGATCAGTGCCTGTGCTCTTTTTAGGATTCAGGGCTTTCAGAATTACCAGAAGTTCTGGTATTAATGCCTCATGTCCGTTACTTGGTTTTGGGACGTCAGAAGAGGGCCCATGACACGGCAATGCTAAGTTATGAACCTGTCAGGAGGAAGTTCAGTACTTCAAGACAGGATTTTGGGAGAATATACTCTAGAAAAAAATTTTAACCAACATGAAAAATTTAATGTTGTGCCAGTTTCTTTGTCTTTCTCTTATTCCTCCCATGCCTTCTACTCCCAATACACTCATACTGTAACTACGATTGGTTTCTTTAAAGTCAATGAAGAATGACAAAAATGGATATTTAGGGTTTTTCTCACATACGTGTGTTGTTTAATGGGTTTGGGCTCTTGGATGGAATTTGGGAATAATGTGGTTATTTTTTTGCTGGTTAAGGTCCTCACTGTTAAGCATGTCAGTGTGCCTATATGCAAAGCTTCAGTCTAATTCTCAGATGGTTTTAGACGATGGGGAATGCAGAACAGTATAAAGTTCTCTCATCTTTTTGTGGCAAATATGAATTATTATAAAAGCCAGTTACATTTAATATCACATGGTTAGTAACCAAGCACAATGTGATTGGATCTGGAAGTGCTTTAATCTGCTCAACTAGAAGGCAGCACCCAATAGATTTAGCAGTGACACCCACATCCCATTTTTCCAATGCAGATGTTCTCAAACTTTAGTATGCATCAGAATCACCTGGAGGGCTTGTTAAACACAGCTTGCTGGGCCTTGGTCCCAGAGTTTCTGACTCAGTAGGTCTGGGAGGGGCCCGAGAATTTGCATTTTTAACAAGTTTCCTGGTGATGCCAAGACTGCTGATCCACTGCTCTTACGTATCATCAATGTCATTTCCAGCTGTCTAATTAGAGCTGTAAGCAGTGTGCTGTTTGGGGGCACTTTCCATCTTAGTTAAGAAAGCATTAATGCTACGGGATACAGGTTTGATGAAACGAAGATATTGAGGCATCATCAGCATATTGATGTAATTCTGATTCCAAATGTCTTTCAGTCTCCCTGGTGGCCTCACACACATGCTAAATAGGAAGCTACTGACAAACTAGCACTTCTCAGCTGCAGGTCCTCAGGGAAACCAGCCAATCACTCAGCACTAGCCTCTAAGAAGATGAGGGGAAATCTGTTAATAATTCCCTCCAGTACTTTCTGCAAGCTTAAATAGGTGAGATTAAATTTCACAGGATAACAGAATCCCCCAAAATGCTGGTATTAAAAGCTGTTGACAGATCAGATAGAACTGCAAGAACGCTTTAGGCAGTCGGGAATCCCTAAAAGGAGGCGTGAAGGTCAGGACTCAACAGACCTGCTTGAGTAGATAAATTTAAAAGATAAGGTTGGGGAAGGACTTTGTAGCTCTTATTAATTATTACTGAGAAGAATATGGTACAAAATTATTTTAACAGTACCATCTCACCCACAAATTTTAAGAATCTGTTGTTCACATATTTAATTTCCCAATATCAGCAAAAGTATCATAAATCTTTAATTCTGCCATGGTTTAAATGGGCTCTCTAGAGCACTCTCCAGTGCCCTTTGGCTTCCCCCTATTCATTTGCCAAAATATTAACTGATTTACTTTTGATGTGTCTGTTTCCCCATATTTGAACAGAGGGTCAACTGTTTTGATAATTGATGCTACTTTACTATTTTAATAATAAAAATAACAGCATCAGATTGCCTAGTTCGATTAGTTAAAAATTTCTTTGTTACTGTAGTTCTGAAATAATACATCTTCTTTTTTTTTGAAATAATAGATTTTCACGTGAAAGAATATGCTTTTTTGTTGACTCCTTCTGATACCATATAGCATACCCCATAATAGATCTCTATGTGGCACAATCTGTAGGCCTCCTCTCAGACATTTAAATCAAATGATGTTTAAGGGGGTGCTTGGGTAGCTCAGCCAGTTAAGCGTCTGCCTTCAACGCAGGTCATGATGCCAGGGTCCTGAGACCAAGGCCAGTGTCAGGCTCCATGCTCAGTGGAGAGCCTGCTTCTCCCTCACCCTCTGCCCCTCCCCTGCTCATGCTCTCTCTCTCTCGTTCTCTCTCACTCTCTCTTTCTCTCTCAAATAAATAAAATCTGAAAAACAAGCAAACAAATATCTTTGAGCTACATCCATTGATACGTTCATTACCTACATCTTGCTGGCTAAACATTCATTTTCCCACTAGTAAGTAATGCTTTCTAGTTTTTATTTAATTATAAGAAACATGAACCTGGGACTCTTTTTAGAAAATAACCTCTATATGCTGACACATTTAATTTTACTTACTAAGGTTGATGCTTATAGGAGCTCTTCAACATTTGGCACCTGCACATCATTTAAGTTGGTATTCTTCACAGAAAGTAATCAGAATTTGTTAGCATGATTGGCAATATGAAGATACCTGCACACAAACAAATAAATAAACACACACAATTGCCCTCAGCATACAGAGTTAATTGGTGGCAGCTAAGGGCTCCCCTGGCACTAAGATATTAAATATACCTTGAATACTTTAATGATGGCATGGGAATGATGTTCCATGAATCTGTGCATGTTTCCATTTTTGAAAAGTATGAAAAGTCAGTGTCACATGAGAAAGTAAAATGGAACAGTTGTAAAGCTTTTAACTAAACATTGGTTGAGAAGTTAGTTCTAGGTTATATACCCTAATCTGAGAATGCCCATCTATAAAATTACTGTTGTAATTATATGCTTCTGAAAGCTTTTTATATCCCCCACATTCTGTATTTTGAATACTGAGAGAAAGATATGTGAATGATGTGGAATCTGGACAGGAGGGCGGTGTCTCCTCAGAGAATGACAGCAACTCTGTACTGAAAAACTTGGCCCTATCTAGAAATACTACTCTTGAAACAAGTTGCAGTTAATGTATCCCCAGTCTATTGGTAGGTAAAATCTGCTACATTCAAGACATGATATCAAAGAAACTGACAGATGAAGTTGTCAGAATTCTACCCCGAATGCAGTAATTCAGATGACGAGTAGGACCCAAAACAAAACAAAACAAACAAACAAACAAAAAAACCTACAAATAGTCCAGGAGCCAACAAAAGCCCATGCTCATCCAAGATTATATACTTTAAAAGCTTAACTATTTTCAGTAATTCCTAGAGGAGGGAGGTACCTAGGTGGCTCAGATGGTTAAGCATCTGTCTTCAGCTGAGGTCATGATCTCAGGGCCCTGGAATCAAGTTCCGTGTCAGGCTCCCTGCTCAGAGGGACATCCGCTTCTCCCTCTGCCCCTCCCCCCGCTTGTGCTCTCTCTTTCTCTCTCTCTCTCAAATGAATAAATAAAATTTAAAAAAAAATTCCTAGGGGAGGATGGTAACTACATTATGTTGACGAGGAATAGCTATAAAACTGAAACCTACATATTTTTTAAAAAGTTTAATAATTGTTTATAATCCATATGTATATATGTATTTATATGCATACATATCTATATGTGTGTAGATACTGATGTAAACATAAATTCATTATCAGTGAACATTTATGTTGTTATTAAGTCACTATCAACCTTTATTACAAGGCAATGTGTTATTACTTTATTAACGTTTATGTGAAAGCTAGGGGGCCTTCTCCCATTAGTAATAGTCCTCTCAGTTTTTCTCAGTGTCTTCTTTTCTTGTCTTATACATTCAAAATATTAAAAAGTAATTTGCATAACTTTAAAAATATGCATGTTGGTCAGGCACAAAATCCAAGAGATAAAAATAAAAAGAAAACATACATGAATTAATATAAAAACAAATAATTATCATTTTTAAGGTTTTCCTTTTTCTCTTAAAAAGGTGAATTCATCCTTCAAGGCCTGCTCCAAATGTCATTTTTTTCTTTGACAGCTTCCTTAGTTTCCTCCTAATTAACCTTTCCCTCCTGTGAGATCTTATAGCTCTTTATGCTTCCTGTACAGTAGCACTTGTCACAGAGGGGAGTTATTATTTTATACTCACCTCACAAATTAGAATGCAAGCTCCTTCAGATGGATTGGCTCATCCAACTTGTATCTGATTCAAGTATAGAATGATGTTTGATCCAAAGCATCAAATCAGTGGATTGTGTGGAATAATATTTTCTGGGCATTGAAAGCCAACAGGAAGACTTTACATGAAAATGAAATATTCATATACACATATATACACCTCAAAATTACTACTGATAACTTTTAAGTAAGTAATTATTTTTCAAGTTTTAAAATATACCACATTACAATATTAACCTAACATTAAAAGTAGATTGAAAAAAAAATCATTGTTCCTGGTCTTCAGTGTTTTAAAAGATAGCTACAGAATTTTTAAAAAAGAAAGAAAGAAACTATAACCAATAATATAAAAGGTAAAAAATTAATAAACATTTATAGACTCAGGATTAGAAGATAAGAGAGGACCCTTGTTTGAACAGATTTATATAAAGAGGGATTTCAAGATTGAAGAAAATCCTGCAAAGTTATGCAGAAGAAAATTTTGTGAGATACTCTGATAGCACCTGGGAATGCTTGAGTGCAGCAAAATCTAAGATGAGAAATGTAAGAGCTAGTCAGATTTAAGAAAATTTTGTCAATCATGAGTAATATTTAAAAATAGACTCTTGGGGCACCTGGGTGGCTCAGTCAGTTAAGCGTCTGCCTTGGGCTCAGGTCAAGATCTTGGGGTCCTGGGATCCAGCCCTGAGTCAGGCTCCCTGCTCAGCAGGGAATCAACTTCTTCGGCCCCTCTGCCCCCTCATGCTTTCTCACTCTCTCTCTCTCTCTTTCTCTCTCTCCCCTTCTCTCTAGCAAATAAAATTTTTAAAAAATAAAACAAAAATGCATTCTTCTTTTTAGAAAAAAATATATTTTGTGATGCCTGTGCAAAAGCATTTAAGCCCTTAAATTATCCCTTGAATTGTGTTTTTGGTTTTTGCAGCTTAGAAGTATCACAATAAAATAGTTAAGGGGTAGCTGTATCCACTGTGATGTACAACTCTTACATGGAAAAATATTTTGTTCTGCTCAGGATTTTTCAATTTTAAAGGCTCAAGTGTTTTACTGTATCTCTAGTTTCTAACTCATTGATCTCTGCTCTAATCTTAATTATTTTCCTTCTTGTGCGTGGGGTTGGCTTAATTTGTTGTTGATTTTCCAGTTCTTCAAGGTGTAAAAAGAGTTAGTGTATTCGGGATTTTTCAATTTTTTTGAGTGAGACTTGATGGCTATGTATTTCCTCTTTAGGACTGCCTTTGCTGTAGATTTTGGACCGATGTGTCTTCATTCTCATTGGTTTCCATGAATTGTTTAAATTATTTGATTTTCTGGTTGATCCAAACATTCTTGAGCAGGATGGTATTTAGCTTCCAAGTGTTTGAATTCCTTCCAAACTGAGTTCCAGTTTCAAAGCATTGAGGTCTGAGAATATGCAGTGAATAATCTCAGTCTTTTGGTATTATTTGAGCCCTGATTTGTGACCCAGTATGTAGTCTATTCAGGAGAAAGTTCCATGTGCACTTGAGAGGAATGAGTATTCTGCTGTTTTAGGGTGGAACGTTCTGTATATATCTATAAGGTCCGTGTGGTCCAATGTGTCATTCAAAGCTTTTGTTTCTTTGTTGATTTTCTGCTTAGCTGATCTGTCTGTTACTGAGAGTGGTGTGTTAAGATCCCCTATGATTAATGTATTCATATCAATATGACTCTTTATTTTGTTTAACAATTGGCTTATGTAGTTGGCTGCTGCCAGGTTGGGGACATAAATATTTACAATTGTTAGACCTTCTTGGTGGATATACCCTTTAAGAATGGTGTAGTATCCTTCTATATCTCTGATTACAGTCTTTGATTAAAATCTAACCTATCTGATATGAGAATTGATACCCCAGCTTTCTTTTGAGACCCAATAGCATGAAAGATGGCTCCCCATCCCTTCATTTTCAGTCTGGATGTATCTTTAGGTTCAAAATGTGTCTCTTGTAAACAGTATATAGACAGGTCCTGTCATTTTATCCAGTCTGCAACCCTGTGCCATTTTATGGGAGTATTTAGGCCATTCACATTGAGAGTGATTATTGAAAAATGAGTTTTTATTGACATCATGTTGCCAGTGAAGTCCTTATTTCTAGAAGCTGGTTCTTTGAAAGAATTAATAAGATCGAAAAATAGGGGCACCTGGGTGACTCAGTGGGTTAAAGCCTCTGCCTTCGGCTCGGGTCATGATCTCCGGGTCCTGGGATCGAGCCCCGCATCGGGCTTTCTGCTCAGCAGGGAGCCTGCTTCCTCCTCCCTCTCTCTCTCTCTCTTTGCCTGCCTCTCTGCCTACTTGTGATCTCAGTCTGTCAAATGAATAAAATCTTTACCAAAAAAAAAAAGATTGAAAATAACTGTTTAAATTAATCCAGAAGAAAAGAAAGAGGACCCAAATTAATGGAATTATGAATGAAAGGGAAGAGATCATGACTAACACCAAGGAAATAGAAACAATCATCAGAAATTATTATCAACAGTTATATGCCAATAAGTTAAGCAACCTAGAAGAAATGGATGCATTCCTGGAAACCTATTAACTTCCAAGACTGAAAGAGATTTGAAGAGTTTGAAGCAGATTGAAGCAGTGATCAAAAACCTCCCCAAAAACAAGAGTCCAGGACCTGACGGATTCCCTGGGAAATTCTACCAAACATTCAAAGAAGAAATAATACCTATTCTCCTGAAGCTACTTCAAAAAATTGAAGTAGAAGGAAAACTTCCAGACTCTTTTTATGAAGCCAGCATTACCCTGATCCCCAAACCAAGCAAAGACCCCACCAAAAAGGAGAATTTCAGACTAATACCCCTGATGAATATGGATGCCAAGATGATTCTCAACAAGATCCTAGCTAATAGGATCCAACAGCACATTAAAAAAATTATTCACCATGACCAGGTGGGATTTATCCATGGGATGCAGGGGTGGTTCTACATTCGCAAATCAATCAATGTGATACAACAAATCAATAAGAGAAGAGAGAAGAACCACATGGTCCTCTCAATTGAAGAAGAAAAAGCATTTAACAAGATTACAGCATCCATTCCTGATTAAAACTCTTCAAAGTGTAGGGATAGAGGGGATATTCCTCAATTTCATAATATCTATCTATGAAAAACCCACAGTGAATATCATTCAATGGGGAAAAACTGACAGCCTTTCCATTTAGATCAGGAAAACGACAAGGATGCCCACTCTCACCACTGTTGTTCAGCATCATACTAGAAGTCCTGGCAAGAGCATTCAGAATACAAAAAGAAATAAAAGGTATTCAAATTGGCAAAGAAGAAGTCAAACTCTCTCTCTCTATGCAGATGACATGATACTTTATATGGAAAACCCAAAAGACTCCACCCCCAAACTACTAGAACTCATACAGCAATTCAGTAATGTGGCAGGATACAAAAATCAATGCACAGAAATCAGTTGCCTTCTTATACACTAACAATGAATATATAGAAAAAGAAATTAGAGAATCGATTCCATTTACTATAGCACCAAGAACCATAAGATACCTGGGAATAAACCTAACCAAAGAGGTGAAGGATCTGTACTTGAAGAACTACAGAACACTCATGAAAGGAATTGAAGAAGACACAAAAAGATGGAAGACCATTCTATGCTCATGGATCAGAAGAATAAACTTTGTTTAAATGTCTATACTGTCTAGAGCAATCCATACTTTCAGTGCCATTACGATCAAAATTCCAGCAGCATTTTTCAAAGAGCTGGAGCAAACATCCTAAAATTTGTATGGAACCAGAAGAGATCCCGCATTGCTAAGGAAATGTTGAAAAAGAAAACAAAACTGGGGGCATCACGTTGCCTGATTTCAAGCTTTACTACAAAGCTGTGATCACCAAGACAGTATGGTACTGGCACAAAAACAGACACATAGACCAGTGGAACAGAATAGAGAGCCCAGATATGGACCCTCAACTTTATGGTCAAATAATCTTCAACAAAGTAAGATAAAATATCCAGTGGAGAAAGACAGTCTCTTCAATAAATGGTGCTGGGAAACTTGGACAGCTATGTATAGAAGAATGAAATTCAACCATTCTCTTTACACCATACACAAAGATAAATTCAAAATGGATAAAAGACAGTATGAGGCAGGAATCTATCACAATCCTAGAGGAAAACATAGTAACTTCTTCGACATCGGCCACAGGAACTTCTTTCAAAGATATGTCTCCAAAGGCAAAGGAAACAAAAGCAGAAATGAACTTTGGGGCTTCATCAAGATCAAAAGCTTCTGCACAGCAAAGGAAACACTCAACAAAACAAAGAGGCAGCCCACAGGATAGGAGAAGATATTTGCAAATGACACTACAGACAAAGGGCTGATATCCAGGATCTATAAAGAACTCCTTAAAGTCAACACCCAAAAAATACCCAAAAAAGATAATCATGTCAGAAAATAGGCAGAAGACATGCACAGACACTTCTCCAAAGAAGACATACAAATGGCTAACAGACACATGAAAAAATGTTCACTGTCATTAGCCATCAGGGACATTCAAATCAAAACCACATTGAGATACCACCTTATATCAGTTAGAATGGCCAAAATTAATAGGAGAGGGAACAACAAGTGTTGGAGAGGATGTGGAGAAAGGGGAACTCTCATACACTGTTGATGGGAATGCAAATTGGTACAACCACTTTGGAAAACAGTGTGAAGGTTCCTTAAAAAATTAAAAATAGAGCTTCTCTATAACCCTGAAATTGCACTATTGGGTATTTACCCTAAAGATACAGATTTAGTAAAAAGAAGGGCCATCTTTAGTAAAAAGAAATTCAGAGTTCAAAAAGAAGGGCCATTTAGTAAAAAGAAGGTACCCCAATGTTCATAGCAGCAATGTTCGCAATCGCCGAACTATGGAAAAATCCAAAATGCTCTTCAATAGACAAGTGGATAAAGAAGATATGGTCTGTATATACAGTGGAAATATTACACCGCCATCAGAAAGGATGAATACCCAACTTTTGTATCAACATGGATGGGACTGGAGGAGATTATGCTGAGTCAAGCAGAGAAAGTCAATTATCATATGGTTTCACTTACTTGTGGAGCATAAAGAATAACATAAGGAATAACATTAGGAGAAGGAAAGAAAAATGAATTGGGGTAAATTGGAGGGGGAAATGAAGCATGAGAGACTGTGGACTCTGAGAAACAAACTGAGGGTTTTGGAGGCAGGGGGTGGGGTGTTGGGTGAGCCTGATGGTGAATATTAAGGAGGGCATGTATTGCATAGAGCACTGGGTGTGGTTAATAAACAAGGAATCTTGGAACAGTGAAAAAAAAAATACATACATACATGCAAAATAATAAGCTTAAGGTGAAAAAAAAAACCCAAAGCATATAATACCATAGTACATACTAAAAGGAACCTCAACTTGTGGTCTCAGAAAACTTTTTTCGCCAAAGAAAAGAATAACTGCAGAATTAGCTTATATAGTCTAGAAATTAGTAAGCATATCAGAATTGTTCTTTCCCCCGCTGCCTGTGAGTCTATACAAACTAAAAATTTCAAAATAGGTTAAGAACTGTTTAGTAAATTAAGGAAAATGAGATCTAGAGTGGGTAGGCAGAATTCACTGCCTCTTTCTTGAGTTTTCTTCATCTCCTTGGTAACCAGATTCACCAGAAGATTGGATTGTGAGATCAGACTCATACCAACAAGAGAGAGAACCTGCATCATGCTTTCTTAACAAGTTCAGGTTTATAAGTAAATATGAAGTATAGGGTAAACAAGGAGAGGTGCAGGATCACCAACACAGTTTCTCAGGTCCCACCTTTGTGTATCAAGATGTACTTTAACCCAGATTAATTTGGGGTCTCTAAATAACATCAGTCGTCTCATCACTTACACAAAAGGAAACTGATTCAACTATAAAAAATCTCCAGTTTATACTCAGTTGCATAGTTTTGTACTCTTTAAGAGATCCATACCCAATAAGTCCAGTTCCCAGGTTTTCGTTTTCTTTTCTTTTTTTTTTTTAAAGATTTTATTTATTTGACAGACAGAGATCACAAGTAGGCAGAGAGGCAGGCAGAGAGAGAGAGGGAAGCAGGCTCCTGCTGAGCAGAGGGCCCAATGCGGGGCTCGATTCCAGGACCCTGGGATCATGACCGGAGCGGAAGGCAGAGGCTTAACCCACTGAGCCACCCAGGCGCCCCCAGTTCCCAGGTTTTCTTGTTTTGTTTTGTTTTTACCATAGCTATCCTAGACTAGCAGGTATATCTTGCTAAAAGCATGCCACAGAAAAGGGCTCTCCCACTTTTGAATGCTGATTGATAATCTGTTTCCCAGTAGCATGTGTACAAGAGGATTTAACCAGGTGTCTTTTCCTCCTTTCTTTGTTGAAATAAACTCCTTTACCTTCCTACATCTTTCCTCACCTAAGGGAAATAATCTATTGTATACTATAATTTCCTAGTAACTAATTCCTTTCCAGTAAATACTTCCTACTCATCCTTCAAGATTAGTTCAGACAGTACTTTTTCCAGGCTTCCCTTTCTTGACCTGCACTGCTGCTGGGCAGAATGCCTTTTTATATGCCATTTGTGCACACTGTGTTTATGTGTTTCCACACCGAATATGATTACTGATTTGCCTGCCTCTGTGAAAGTTTTGAAAGCAGGGAATGTTTTATTAGCTATAGCACCTAACCCCCATTTTTTTTTTACAAAGGTCTTAATAAATATTTGGTACATTTATAGATGAGTGGAACTCTTATTGTGTGGTTATGAATGTTTGTGGGATATGAAATAATTTAGCAGTGATGTAAAAGCTAGTATTTTTCAGGATTATCACTGACCAAAACAGACTACCAAACAATTTTAATTTGAAATCCTATCTCTGAGGTCCTCATGTTCATATAGAATTGACAAGTTGTTAAATACCTAGCTGTTTAAGGGTAATCTTTACAAAGAATATTGTTTCTTCATATTATTTCTCAAACTTTGTATATTAGAATTTAATGTATGCTGGGTTTGAGTTCTCATTATAGTTTATAACCTATGCTTACTTTTCCTATATGCAATCTAAAAATGAGTTGACATCATGCTTTTAATTATAGTAAATTAAGTTGTTTCATAATTTCCACAGTATGATGCCTGTAATATTAATCAGACCAAATCATCACATTACATAAAGTTAATCATTAAAATGATCATCATTACTGCATGCGATAGCACTCTATTTTTATTTCACTCAGCATCAACCACGTATCTTCCCTGAATATGGAGATAAAATCAAAGCTAAGAAGGTTTTTCTTACTTTCCTTGTATGATATGAAAAGAAAGTAACAACTTGGTTTATTGAGCCTCCAAAGTAGAACTTTATAGATGTTTCTCCTTCATTTCCTTGGGTAATTATTGGTGAAGATAAGGACAAGTGGTTTGTATGTTTGCTTGATGTGCCACTTGTCCCTCATGAGAACAGGCACCATCAAACAAATAAATATGTGTGCCATGAACAGAAGTGTTCATGTTCCAGAACTACAGAATTGCTAATTATTAGTGATCATTAACAAACATTAGATATTAAAAAGCACTAACACTGACATCTGTGAACAGAAGGCTCCTTAAACAGTAAAATATTAAGACCCACTGTATGAGGTTAGACTGCTGGTCAGTCTGGCCCATCAATTTGTCATAGCAGTGTAACTGACAGCGGAGAAAGAACATCACTTACTTCGTATTTCAACCTCACAACATAGGATGCTGTGGTCAGGTAGCATGTCCTTTGCATGACCAGTGTTAATGTGCTTTGCAATGTGTATTTAGTAGTCATTGACTCCATATACTACTAGTTGATTGTCCTTTCATTAACTTGAATGCTCTCTGGGTTTTCATATTAGTCATTCATCTTGGTAAACAAAATGTTATTCAGAGTCTACTGTGTGCTAGTCATTTTGATTGGGCTAAAATTCACTTATGTCCTTCCATGTGGCATATTGGCTAGAGTATATGCTGATTTGCCAGGCATCTGTTTGGCCATTCATTGACTTATATTCATCATTTGTTAAATATTTGAATATCACTTCTCAACCCTGGGGATAGCAAATTAAATAAGATATTCTCTCTGTAGTTAAAGAGTTTTGTGAAGGAATTTACTGTCTGACAAGTAAATTTATTTAAATTCTATTTTTATTTTTCACTTTTGTATCTTGAGATTATGTAGTCTATGTCTCCATTATCCACTTTATAAAACTATGAGTTCATAAGTCCATCACTTGGTTCCTATATTTCATGATTTTACTGTACTTCTGAACTTAGAATAGGTAGCTTGAATCTCTTCTTCCCACTAAGGGCAGCCTTTTTTTTTTTTTTAAGGTTTTATTTATTTATTTGACAGAGAGAGTGAGCACAAGTTAGGCAGAGAGGCAGGCAGAGAGAGGTGGGAAAGCAGGCTCCCTGCTGAGCAGAGAGCCCACTGCCAGGCCCTGAGACCATGACTTGAGCCACCCAGGTGCCCTGAGGGCAGCCTTTATCACACCAACCCCTTGACCTTTAATTTGCCCTAGACTACATCCTTTCCTAGTCTAATTAACCTTGTTTTGAGATTCCCTAACTAGTACCAGGCGAAGTCTCATTCTTTCAAATATATAGAGTTGCTCTCTTTGGACATTAATGAATATCACCCAGGATTTTTGTTTAGCCATATCAGGATTTTAGCTAAGCTTTGTCATCCCTTAATATATCTTTGGTTTCTCTGAACATCAGTTTCTCTTCTAAGCAAGGAAATAGTGCTTTGTCCCACATGGGATTAGTTGTGAGGACAGCAGGCAGCAGAGTGCCTGAGGTTGGGTGCCAAAGCTGTAAGTCATGATACCCACCCAGCATGTTACTAGCTTTTTGACCTACAATAAGGAGAAAATGTTAGTTTAAATCTTAATACCTAAAAAAATAACTAATATATAAGTATCATAATATATCTTCTGTCGGAAAATTAAAATGAGCCATATGTAAAGCAGTTAAAAGAATACCTGCTATCATGGCTCCTGGGTGGCTTGGTCCATTAAGCATCTACTCTTGATTTGTGGCTCAGGTCATGATCTCAGAGTCCTGAGATCAAGCCCCATGTCAGGCTCCGTGCTAGGCATGGAGCCTGCTTAAGATTTTCTCTCTCTCTCCCTCTGCCCCTCCCCTGACTTTTCTCTCTCTCTCTCTCTCTCTCTCTCTCTCTCTCAAAAAAAAAAAAGAAAGAAAGAAAGAAAGAAAAGCCTGCTATGTAAGTATCCATTATTGTTATTTTTGTCTTGTTAGATTTCATAAATAGTGCAAGTAAATTCCTCTGTTGTCCACAAATAACTCAAAGGATATTTCATTTGACACATGACTTTACTTATTTTGAATTCTCATTTTCCTAATATTTCCCTGTTGACTGAGATAAATCTTATCATCTCAAAAAAAAAAAAAAAAGCTTATCATCTCAGCTCTCCTTTTCCCAATATAATATCAGTACTTTCCAAGTAAATACATATGTTAAAGTGATATCTTCCTATCTTTCCTTTAAAAGTTTTTCCATCTCTTGCATAAAATGAAAAATAGCTGCTTAATAGCAAAATAGCAAGAAGTGGTATGATTTATGTTTGCTGCCCAATCACCTAGTTTTACATGTTTTAGGCAGTATAGAACATATTGAGTACTCAACATATTGAGTATAGAACATATTGAGTTTCAGAGTAATCTTTGTGGGAGCCACTGTTCACTCTCTCAGCTTCTGTGCACTATCACATAGTTGGCACAAATACAAGCTATCAATCCTAGTGCATATGGAAAATTATGATGTGAACTGAGGAAATACTAAAATTCAGTTTCTTCATGTTCATAATGGCATGTAGTTTTTTAGGCCCTCAAAAGTAAGAATACAACTAAAGCATGTTCAAGCATAAAATCATTGATAATCATTACTTTAAAAGTTTTGATTTGTTTGCAGTACTCAATTTGGTTTTAATTCAATGCCAAATTTGCCAAAAACATATATGAGATTTTCTACATAGAGTAATAGATATTATCTAAGTATTAATAGCAAAAAGTAAAACGGGACAAAGTAGACCCTAAATGAGTCTGAGACATTCTCCCAATATGTGCAGCATAGCTCAGGATTTTATTTCTGCCCTTCACAGGAAAGAGTACTATTATAAATATGCATCATGTATTGATTTATTCAAACCATAAACATTTGTCATTGTTATTCAATCAAGTTTTGCATTATCATTAAAATTTAGCATCAATTGACATTTTTGAAACACAATACACTGGTTTATATTGATGAGTTACAAGGCTCTAGGTAAGGTAACACAAATGTGACAGAAGTGATACAGAAACATATCTTATGTATGGAGCCATATTTAGTTTGTAATTAGAACTGTTCAAGGAATAGTTTGCCTTCTATAAATGATACATTTTATTTTGTGGAAAATTAAAAAGGTGTCTAAGGTTCTTTGGCCTTTTCTTTTTCTTAACGTTGCTCTTGGGCCATCTTTCTTTTAGAAGCATAATCCCAGTGCTAAATGGTATTGAAGAGTTTGAAGAATGATTGAGAGGAGAAATGAATTCAGAGAATTGCAACTACAAATAAATAATATTTACTTACTTGCACCTTCCATATGTTAAGTTCTGCTTTAGGTGCTTTACATTTCTAAATTGCTTTAAATAATACCACATACCAACTAATGAGGTATTATCTCATTTTACATATAAGGAGCCTGAAGATCAGAGAGATTTATTTAGAGACTATCTCAAGTAAGCAGTGGAAGCAGGTTGCAAACCTGATTCAATTCCACTTACCCCTAATTTTCCTGTGTAAACAATTTTGAGATCTATTGTTCTGTATACTTACTACCCACGATATACCAATATCTAGTATTTTTTATATCAGTAATCTCTTAGTTTTCCAAATTTTAAGGCTTTAAGGCCATATGCAAAACATACCTTAAATAAGACATAGACCGAATAGTTTCATGCCAATATATAGTAATGACCAATGTTCCTCAGTTTTTTTTTAAGATTTTATTAATTTGAGACAGAAAGAGAGAGCACAAGGGGTCAGAAGGAGAAGCAGACTCCCCTGCCTAGCAGGGAGCCTGACTTGGGTTCAATCCCAGAACCCTGGGATCATGACCTGAGCCAAAGGCAGACTCTTAACCAACTGAGCCACCCAGGTGCCCCATGTTTTTGTTTTTGTTTTTTAAATTATCCCTCTAGGGAGCCTTTTAAAACATTTTTTCCTAGTTAACCACCACCCCCCCACACACATACACACCAACACATTGTAATTTTAATACTCCTGATATCCTGTGTATCTGTTTATATATTACTGGTCTTATGGGGCAGGGTGTCACAAATTATTATGACATCAAAGATTCTTTCCTTCCTTAAGAATCAGTTTTTGCTTCCTTATGGATGATATTACTCTCATTGAGAATGCAAGGTGTAGACCAACCAACTAAGTTCAGAGCTAGTCAGCTATAGTCTGGTAAGACAGTGGTTCACAAATTGTCATTTCTAAACCAAAGCATGCCATCACATAGGAATTTGTTAGAAATGCAGATCCTCAGGCCTTATCCAATCCTATAGAACTAGAAATTCTGAGAGTGGGTCCATGCAATCTGTTTTAACAAGCCCTCTAGGTGCTTCTGATACATGCCAAAGTTTGGAATCACTAATTATGGACAGTGTTGAGAGATGGGTTTATGGCTTGATCACAAGATTGAGCAGATCAATTTATGACTCAGTTTTTCCATCTTGATGTTGCCCAGACAACTCCTGGTTTGGAGCCTTACACATGTGACCTTCTCAGCCTCACTTGTCAGGGGTCCTACTAAGAACCCACCTATCTTCCATGAGGGAGGGAAAGAATGAGACTCAATACCCACCTCAGCCTCTCCAGTAGTACATTTTTTTGAAAAAACTACTCAACATACTACCTAGGGTTATACTGACAAAGGCCTGGATTCCCAAAAAACAGTAAATGGAAAAATGAATAGATATGTAAATATTAACATTCTGTCTTGATAGGCATCGGTTAGGAGAATAAAAATGAAAACAAGGGTGTCCCATGTATGAGGTAATAGATGTGGAAGAACTGGGAATTTGTCAAGAACATGCTTGTTTCTCTTTCTTAAATTTCTCATTTGCCTTTTTATGAAAGTAAGATTAAATGTTATTTATTTCTTGATTCCACAGTTTCTCAGTCTTCTTTTTCTCCTACCTACAATTTTAATCACGTACTTGCCGACATTGGCTCACCCACTTTATTAACTTATTTCCAGTCTAGCTAATACAACCCATTAATAATCAGAAGTATCTATTTTCATACGTAGCATGATTTTTTTAAAGATTTGATTTATTTATTTGACAGAGATATCACAAGTAGGCAGAGAGGCAGGGCGGGGGGGAGCAGGCTCCCTGCTGAGCAGAGCCCATACGGGACTCAATCCCAGGACCCTGAGATCATGACCTGAGTTGAAGGCAGAGGCTTAACCCACTGAGGCACCCAGGCACCCACGTAGCATGATTTTAAAAAGAACTTAAACTATAGAAGTGAAAGCATATGGAAACCCAGGCTGCTAGAGCCAAAACCTTAACATGCCACCAACCATTGGGCATGCAGTCCCGAGAACTTGAGAAATATCTTGTGATGCCATGCTCTTTAAAATTCCATGTGACAATTCCAATCGATTGAAGACTCCCCTGAGTCAGTGATTTGCAAAATGTAAATAGCTGATAATGGAACCTCAGCTTTGATGAAAGAAAAGGCTTCATGTTGATTTAACCGTCATAAGCTGTAGCATGCATAATTGAATTAAAAATCAAACATTCAATGCAGAAGAAACATTTTCAAGTTTTTCTCTGTTCTGTTTTGTTTTAGGTGGAACTTGCTAAGGAAAAAAGATGTGAATTCTTGCCTTTTCTGTCTCCACGGAAGGTTATATTGAAAGAAGGGAGAATTGTCGCCATGCAATTTGTTCGAACAGAGCAAGATGAAGCTGGAAACTGGCATGAACATGAAGATGAGATAGTCACTCTGAAAGCCGATGTGGTCATCAGTGCCTTTGGTTCAGTTCTGAGTGATCCTACAGGTAGAGTGTCAGGAGCTGAAATGTGTTAGGCAATTGTCTGTTATTTTAGTGCCATAATAGTTTCCAGTTTTCAGGGAATTGTTTTTCACTTGAAATTCATTTTCTTCTTCTAGTATGAAATCCAAGCAATCTTGATTTAAAAGTCTTAGAAATGGCATTTAATGCTTATGAAGAATTATTTTTAAAGTGGTGGGAATTGAAAATGACATTAATCTTTCTCATAAGCTGATAATCAAAATACATATTCTATTTTGTGGTAATGTTTGCCTATTTCCTCGATAAGAGTGGCTTTTTCTTCAATTAGACATTGAGTAAGAAAATGTGACAGGGAAGTTATAACAGCCAATCATCAATGATTCAGACAAATTAAGACCTAATGAATAGACAAAAATAGAATTCAGGTATACTGCTATCCTCATGCCAGACCATCACTAGAAAAATCAAAATAATCAAATTAGAAAGTTTAAACTCCTCTCATTTCATCTGGATGGCATAAATGGACATGCTCTGGAAGAACAAAATGCTTTAAAAAAAAGGATAATAAGAAAGGGAAATGTCTTATGTAATATTCCAACTGAATAATAAGTTAATCAATTAAGGACGGTGTGGTGTATTTTTACCACACTCAGTGTTTTTGTGGGTCACTGTAGATGAAAACTTAGGTATTTATGCACCTTCATTTTGCAAAATCTTTACCTTTAATACACATGGTTGAAATGATGATTTACTGAAAGGAAAATAAAAGGCATTTCTCCAAGTCAGAGATTCACTGTGAATAATAATAACAAAAAATCAAGACCTGACAATTTCTAGGACTCCCTACTATATCCATGCTAAAATTATGTTTTGTGTCTAAAATAAAATTATATTCTGTGTCTGAAAAATGCAAATGTGCATTTTTATGCAACAGATAAGTAAAAAATTCAACCAGTCATCAGGATATTTTATCTGCAGGACATCAAACATCTTGATATTTGGAAACATCCAGATGTTTAATGTCATCAAGATAAATGTTTTCAAATAGCTGGATGATGGCCTGAATTTGTCACTTTTCATCTAGATGTTTATGTGATATGTAGACACAGTCACAGTGTGGTTTGTTTATTCATTAACTGGGTTCAGGAAGGAAAAAGAAAGAAAAATACATACATTGCATTCTATCATCTAAAAAATCATACTGTTCTTATTACTCGGCACATCACCAGAAACTGAGTAAAAAGTTGAATCATATTTAACTAGCAATTAAATCATCTGTTGATGATTCACTTATCAAGGACTAATTTAGCTTACCCGTCAAAATTTATGTTTCACAACTGACATCTCTAATATTAAGAAAAATTTATTTTTTTCCTAAATAAACCTAAGTCGATGTGACTCAGATCATAGAAAACAGCTTTTGCAAAACTTAGGCTCATGTGCATGAAAAGTGAAAGATTTAACTTAGTATTTAAAATCTGAAATACAAGAAAGTTTGATCTAGTCATGTTTATTTGACAAAGTCATTCCAGAATGTATTTATGTATTCTACTTGTGCATGTTTCTTCCAGGGTTTCACATGTACTACCCATATACATTTAGACAAATCAAGGAAAGATGGTCCTGCACTTTCCTCTTTTTCCCTTCTCCTCTTGTCTTGAAATAACAGATGCTTGAAAAAATTATCGTTAAATAGAATTATTTGCTTTTCCAGGGCCTTTCAATGTTTGCATTAATAAGAAGCTACTTTCCAAGTGAGAGGGGCGCTAGAAGAGCTGGAAGGTGAAATGGCATTCATGCCTCTCTTTCCCTCTAGAAGTTTTCAGTACTGTTTTTTGAATGGAAAACATTGAAGGGAGGAAGGGAATCAATAATTGTTAGAATTTTACCAAGAATATCTTACCCAGGGATGCCTGGGTGGCTCGCAGGGTTAAGCCTCTGCCTTCGGCTCAGGTCATGATCTCAGGGTCCTGGGATAGAGTCCCGCATGGGGTTCTCTGCTCAGTGGGGAGCCTGCTTCCCCACCCCCTCTCTCTGCCTGCCTCTCTGCCTACTTGTGATCTCTCTCTGTGTCAAATAAATAAATAAAATCTTAAAAAAAAAAAGAATATCTTGCCCAAATGGCATTTAAAATTTTTGTTTAAATTTCAAAGTCAGCAAGTTTTCATACGGACACACATATTAGCTATAGTGAAAATCAGTTTATAGGAAGCAAATTGTCCATTTAGGTAAGAAGAGAAACTGTTCATGTCTCCCTCTTCTACTTTAAATCTTATTCCATCTTGATACCTGTGTGATGTGATTTATGTGTGATACTATTGTGATCATCACATATGTGATACTATGTGATTTAATATATTTATCTATAACACCTTTCTTAAACTGTTGACCTGCCTTTCCACCTCCCCTCTTCTCTCCTTCCCAATCTCACTTTGCATAGGCTTCTATGAACTGCATGCCAAACTCCATGACATTTTCTCAGTCCTCATTCTATTTTCTGCATTTGACAATGTTAAATATTTCTTTCTATTTGAAATGCTCTCTCTAAGTCATTTAACCTTTCTGAGCCTCAGCTTCTTCCTCTATAAAAAAAAAAAACAAGCATAATAAAACCTTCTCCTCTTACCTTTCAGGACTGTTGTCAGAATTAAAATGAAGGAACGTGAAAGTGCTTTGGAAATGTAACACATTATTATTGTTTATGACACTCTGTTTTCTTGTTTTTTTTTTTTTTCTTTTAACTATTCCTCTTCTGAGCCTATCACTGAATACTTTTCTCCTTCTAGCTTATTACTTAGTGCTTTTCCAAGTTCAGACTTCACCTATTTTCTCTTAATATATTTAATCCTTCAGTGAACCAATCACCTCATTAATTCATTTATTATTCATACACACATTCATTCCTATAAGAAAGACTTAATAAACAACTTCTGTGTACCAGGTTGAGACTAGACTTACAGTAGGTACTATTTCACTTCTGTGTAACTGGCTTTAAAATCTCTTTCTCCAGTCTATGTCTCAGAAGACATTTCATCCTTTGTTGTATGACATGCGTGTAACGAACATTTACTCAGTACCTCATGGATACCCGGTACTAAGTTGTATTCTGGAGGGTACTAAGATGAATGAACTATTCCTTCTACTTAAAAACCTCACAGACTAGGGCACGGGGCAGGCTTTTAAACCAATAATTGTTTTGCCAAGTGAGGAATAATATACTTAGAGACATGTACAAAGGAAGGAAGGATCACCTCATGAGGTTTCCCTAAGGCAGATTGCGCCTCGACTTTGCTGTTATTTAAATGGTACTGTAGTTCTCCCATTGCTGATGTTCAATATGTTTTCCCAGATTCAAATACCTAATTCCAGTTTTTCTTTTCATTACATTCACCAGTGTTACTGTACAGCCTGCGTACTGTAGGATGAAGCTCTTTGCACTTGAGAACTTCAGAAAATGGCTCTATATATACTATGAACCCAGCTTTATTTCCCATTCTTCCCTGTAGGATTATTCCTCCCAGTATCTTCGCACAGGTGGATTCCATACTGGTTATTCAGAAAGTCCTTGCTGGATGCATAATATAAATATAAATATATGCTGAAGAATTCAAGGAATGAAATAAACTTGACAGAGAAAGTATGGTGATAACATTTTCTCAGCATTCTCTGATTATAGTGTTTTAAATAAAAATACTTGTAGCATCTCAGTTATATCAATAACGTATATTTATAAAAGTAACCTAAATTGGAAGGAAGTTAAATTTTTAATCTCAGGGTTTTTCCCCTTGTTCATACTGTGTTACTTTTGCAAGTTCTTTAATTTGTGAGTCTCACAAAGAATATAAAATAACTTTACTTAGTGTTAAGCACCCAATATATCTGTAATAAATACTTCCTGTTGTAAAAATGGTGAATGCCTCAAAGCTTATAGAAAAGTATATCAAAATATGGGCAGGGGCGCCTGGGTGGCTCAGTTGGTTAAGCCTCTGCCTTCAGCTCAGGTCATGATCTCAGGGTCCTGGGATCAAGTCGGGCATCGGGCTCCCTGCTCAGCAGGGAGCCTGCTTTCCTCTCTCTCTGCCTGTCTCTCTGCCTACTTGTGATCTCTCTTTGTCAAATAAATAAAACCTTAAAAAAAAAAAAACAAATATGGACAATATCCTTGGATTATAGTTGAAAATTATTTCATTGCTACTTGAGGCTAATAACATATATGAGTGATCATCATTATTTTATCTAATTCTATTTTATTCCTATTTCATTTTTTCGGTTGTAGCAATGAGAGGAAAATAGGAACAAAAGACTCTGTATTCCACATCCCTCTGCATGGAATATATATGTGCTTATTAGGAACACAATTTAATTGAATCCTTCATTAACTACTGTCCCAAATTCTAAAGGCAGTGTGGTGTTTGATTTCTAATTTGATTGAGATAATAAAGTCTCAGCCTTATTTGATATCTCTCCTGTGAAATACTAAGAGTGGTTCTACCTTTTAAAAATTCTCATCCATTCTTTCTAAGTATGTAAGATTCCAAATCACATTAAATTGGGATTTTATTGTTCAAGACTGATTTTAAAGGCTGTCAGCAACTTAAGCACAAGCCACCTCTACTGGCATTTCTAGTCCACAAACATTGCCCTTCAGTGGAAATTTTAAAACATTTATATATTTCAACAATATGTATTTTGTGATACACGAAGTCTCCTCTTCTGCTAAACACCAATGTCAATGTTTATTGAATTGAATGTTCTCTTATTTTGTTTGTTTGGACAGTCTCAGGTTTAAGAGACTCCTTGTTTATTCTAAGTTTATCTTCCCTTCTCTTTCTGCTTGGAACCAAATGGCCATTTGTGGAAGTGTGCATATCTTTTCTGTTAGTTTCAAATTGATGAGGATAATCATTACCATTTTCATCAACCTCACAGCTTCATTTTTCCAGTGGAGTTAATAATAACAGTTGGCCTTGTCCTCACCTTCCCAGCATATCTAGATGACATAGTTTTATGTGGCTTTGAATAGGCTTCCAGACAACTGAAGGAAGGCACTCTAGCCTGTGCCATGACCTCTGTGCCCTTCCATACACTACACCCAACCATCCTCTCATTTTTTGAAATGTTGACTTTAAAAAGAGCTGTATGCTTTGATCTTCTAGAACTTATTGCAATTTATTTTCCAGTTAGATTGTACACCCCCAAAACATAAAGACTGTACCTTTATAGTAAGTTGGAGTCCCAAGAGTAGCCAACTTATTAGATGTGCCTATAGTAGATGGATAATATATAGTTGTATAATTGACTTGATCCATGTTAGGATGCTAATTTTTTACACCTATTTGTCATTTCTTCCCACTCTGAGGCCAGTTTGGTTTATTTCTTTTTTTAGAAAATATAAGAGTTAGATACAGTTCTGTTTCCCTATTGCTATTGATTTTTTTTCTGTTTTGGCATAAATTTTTGCATTCTTTGTAATCCAATAAATACTATATACCTAATTAGAGGCTGTCTGCTGTAGCATCTCAGAGCATGGATTCTGGAGCCAGGCTGCCCAGCTGGGAACCTGATCTTTTAAGGAGAGTTGATTATAGTATCTACCTTCTCAAGTTATTTTAAGAACAAATGAATAATATATGTAAAGCACTTATTTTTCTGGCATATGGTAAGCATCTCCTAAATGTTACTGTCCTTACGTAACAAAGCATATTTTAATAATTAAGTTGCGTTATATTATACCCTTGTGATAGTATGAATGTTGTCTAGGAATAAAAGCATTTGAAAATCAAGACTTCATCTGGGAACTTACAGGCTCTGTGGACATGTCTTTGTAAATAAGTAAAGCATGTGCTTTTACATTTATGATTTCTTAAATATGAAAAAGTTTCATTTGTTTGGTAAGTTTTTTGCAGAAAAAAATTATACAGTCTGTAACTGTATCATACATTTTAAAACGTTTTATTATCAATTCTGATGTTTTTCATACTATCAAAGGAAATGAAATCTTTCAATTAATTTTTAGTAGTAGTTAGAAATCTCCATTCTGAGTTTCTGCAAATCATTTTTTTTTTTGAAGATTTATTTATTAATTTGAGAGAGAGGGAGAACACAAACAGGAGGGGCTGGGAGCGGGAGAAAGGATCTCAAGCAGACTCTGGGCTGAGTGTGGAGCCCAACCTGGGGCTCGATCTCCCTCAGGATCCTGAGATCATGCATGACCTGAGCCAAAACGAAGGGTCAGACACTTAACTGACTATACAACCCAGATGCCCCCAAATCAGGCATATAAAGAGAAAAGGATTTTTAATAACTTTTTTCCTCTTAAAAAAGGTGAAATTGGGCTAGGTTTTCATTTGTTTAAATTTTTGTTTGATGGATCTCTGTTACTTTTAAGGAGAGGGAAAAGCACTCTTGAGGATACTAAGTTTGAGTTTTAAGTGCCTGAAAATTATGGGATGATATAATTAAGATTAAAAAGCCATGTTTTTGGAAGGGAGAGATAGGATGAATGGTGGCAATAAAGCTAACTCAGAATAGTGCTACATGGCACTGCTCTGGAGAGCAAATGACAAAGTGAACTCTCTCGGTATAGCAAGGAATGTGTGGCCCTTCTTCTAGGAAAGGAGTTTATCTACTTCACCGAGTGCCTACATTTTCTTTCTGTTCAGGTTGCTAGAAATAACAAGAAAACACAAAGCCTGGTTCTTTGTGAATCTTCAGTGAAACCCTCAGAAACCAACTGCCTTGATGTCATTAATTGAAATTAGTTTCATAAGGGAGTGTTTTGGGGGGAAAAGGATTTTAAAATCACTTACCAGTTCCTTTTATTGGAAAGCTCTAATAAACGTTTTTTAAAACCTCAAGGGGGATAAATCAAAGGTTCTGCCAGTACCAGCTTCTAGTGTAGCTTTGATTCACTTGCTCCTGTACTGAGAAGAAGTGCAGGCCGACGGTTAATGTGCCTTATTCTGGCCCAAGTCAGAGCTAGAAATTGCCAGGTAGGCAAGACATGGTGTGCACGAGACCCTGACAGTGCAGACTTTCAGGAATTTTTCAAGTGTCCATTTGTCCTCAGTTACTTATGTGTTAAAGCAAACCTAGGAAAACGTCTTTTAAGTGAGCACTAGGCGAGCCTGGTAATAATGATTACCTGTACTTTAAAAGACATAGCACCAATATGTTTTACTTGTTTTATTCCTTATTATGGTAATTCACTGAGGGAGTTGAAAACACTATGCCATTTTAATAACTCCCCCTGCCTTTTAAACTAATGTCTTCCACTTTTCAAACAAGAAAACATCTCCTGCAGAGCTACTGGTTGCACTTAGATATTGAGCAAATTTTCTTTGAACAACTGTCTACTCTTTGTGGCCTCCAGCTTACAAAATTCCTCTTCTCCCTCACCAAAAATAAAGAGGAGGGGGAAGGAATGGGTACCAGTTGAGACTATGCCATAATTGGTCACATTTTCACTGTTGTATGCATTTTTTTTTAATAAACAGAAATACTGGCAACAAAGTTCCAGGGAACAGACTATGGAATACTGGACTTCATTAGAGACAGGAGAACTTTTTGGTTGATGGCGCAGATGTCAGGGCAAGGGGCTTACTAATTAACAGAACTGAGAATGGATGATATAGAATTGAAAACTAAAATTGGCAGTCCAGTGTAACTTGCTGAACATGTTATAGCACAGTAACTTGCATGGGACTTCTCTTTCTCTTTCCAAATGTGCTGGGAGGGACTTCAGAAGTCATATATTCTACTCCCTTCACTTCACAGGTGTATTTGTTTAACTATAACCTCTGATAGCCTGCTATTCTAGGTGCTGAGCTTAGGTTCTTGGGATAAAGAGCCGAAAAGGCCAATGCAAACCTTGTCTCCAGGAATGCAGTTTAACAGGGGAGAGACACAATGAAGATAAACTGTACTAGAAGAAAGCACAGAACACAGTCCGAGGGTTCAGGGAAGCTTCCTAGAGGAAGTGGGTTATAACTTGAACTTTGAGGGGTATGTGGGAGTTTCCAGGTGGAATGGGGGTGGAAGGGAGGGAGCCCCAGGGAGATTATGCAACTTGCTTAACAGCACACTGTTAGATTAAGCAGTCATTTTATAGTCATCTTAAAAAGCTATATATATATATATATAAATCATGTCTTTTTGAAAGTTGTCATCAGCCTACTTATTTCATGCATGTTCTCATCTTTATAAATGAAGGTCTGAATTTTCCATTTTTATTCCTAAAATTGAACTTTTTATTTTATGATTTTTACCACTCATTCTCCCATGATTCATCATGCAGCAAATATTTCTTAATGTCCAACTATGTTAAATGCACTGGCCAGGTGCTAAGAATACAAATATGAGTCAAAGAGAGTCTTTGCACTTCAGGGATCCATAGGCTAATGGAAGAAACAGGCATGTACATGCATACATTATAACACAATGTGCTAATTTTGAGATCACATTTGGACTGGGTTTTAGAACTTCAGTAGGAGTTTCCCTGTTAGAGGGAATATTATACACAAAAATGTAAGTTGACAATGATTTCATGTGACCAAGCAATGGTGAGAAATTCTGTTTAGCTGGAGCAGATGATGTATGATAAAATAAGGGTGGGACATGGGCAGGGATAGGATGGCAGGAAATTTGGCTACAAGCTTATGTAGACTCAAGAGACTTATATGCTAAACTATGGATTTTTGAATTGTATTCTATAGACATCCATGTAACAAATGGAAGTTTTAGATATGGGGGAGATCTTTATTGTTAAGGAGATAATACTGTCAAGTGCTTGGATTTTGTACCATATGTGTATTCTTCAAATCATTGGGAATTAGAAACCATGAAATCATCTTTGAGGTGGTTCATATTAGAAGGCAAACGTGTTTTCTAGTATTGAGCAGCTGAATTAGGCAGTTATTCACTCAATCATAGGTATGATACTACAATATAGATCCCCTAATGGGAAGGTGCCCTAGTAGGATTGTTGGTACTAAGGAAAGGGGAGAACCTGTGCCCAAATGGGCAGCTCCCAGAACTATATTCATGACAGAAGTGAGTTATGTATGCCTAATTTCTCCTTCCAAATTCACAAATTATGATCACTAATTCCAGCTTTTTGAGGACTGGTAAGATACAGAGACACCACAATGTTATAAAAATGATTGTTTACCTACATGGAAAGAGGCATCAGGAGTAAGAAAGAAGCATGTTACTCCACCACAGGGGCAGTAATGTTAAAAAAAAAAAATGGCCTGGAATTAAGATAGAGTAGTGTCAACAAAACCAATTAAAAGACTGTGTTAGTTTAAGTGGCTTCTGAATAAAGCCCAGATTAAGGTTCAAATAGTGGACCTCCAGAAGAACATTCAGAACAAGACATATTTCTTAAATAGAAGAATCATGATTTGGCCATCTGTTTGATTAAAAAGCTTGCATGTGGAGTATCAGCATGTAATTTGAAGAGATGTTCTTAATGCTGATAGCATTCAGGAACATAGCAGATGGAACAGATCTGAGGGAAACGGTGACTTGTTGCATTCGGATTTCCTCACCCATTCAACTGGAAAAGGGACTAGAACTCAGGAAATAGGGATGATTGAAAATAGACATTGGGAATTATTACATATCATTTGTCTTGTTTTTTCATTGTCATAACCCAGTACCTAGAACAGGGCTATTCATCGATTGACTTGAAGAGTGAAAGCTGTCATAGCCTTTGGTTGGATAACACCTCCTTAAAAGTATAAGAGAGGATATGTGGCATTTCTTCTGGAATTCCAGAAATATCTCACCTACCACATTATGAAGGGGAAAAGTCAATTTGTTACCGCTGCTTTTCAGATGGTAAATATCTTAAGGAAGATATGGTGTCAAGACTCTTTTATTCCATGATTCTGTACCTTTGCTCTCTTACTGATGTGTGTGGTTCTTTACACTACCATTTCATTTTATAATGCCCAAGTAATAAAACATTAATATCTCCTTTGTAATATTTGATCCCATGATGAGAATGAACTCTTTTTAATATTCCCTGTACACTGTCTTTCTTTCAACTATATTTTGGGCAAGAACCATTCTCAGGAACCCAAAGGTAGAACTGTACATGTTTTCTTTAAAATTGCCCTAATTATCAGATACTTTTCTGGCTGGAAGTGAGGATGAAGTGGTGGAATCTAATGCAAGTACTGGCATTTCTGCAGAATAACCAACCAAAGTAATGGAATCTTTGCAGAGTTTTTCTTTGGAATTATTTTAAAAGGGTGGAGGTGTTGGGGAAGGAGGTCAGACTGATAACAGTGTTAAAAGTGATTTGGAATCAAAATCACATCACTTACAACTGCCTTAGACATCCATTTGAAGTACAACATGATATTTCTGTAATTATTTTACTTCCTTCTAATAACTGCATAGGAATAGGTTTGTTTCCCCAGTGAATAGCTCTGTTCAGAGCCTTCCCTTATCTTTATTTTCCAGGTTTCACTAGTAGTTGATATCATATGCATTCTTACAGGGAGACAGTGGATAAATCAGTATTTTTCCATCAAATCAAAGATTACATTCAAGAGGTAGAGCAGTGGCATGAAACAACTTTTGCTGGGGAAAGAAGGTAGGAAATAGAAAAATAACATAATTGTTTCAGAGAATAGAAATCATAAGACATAGACGATGTTATTCAACATTTAGTGAATATAATAGATGTCCAGGGCTTTTCTGACCATGGCCAATTATATTTGTCTTTTAAATACTAGTTAGCTATTATATACTAAAAGTTTATTCTAAAGCCTAATATTCATGTGAAGTATTAAACTACACTAAGCTACTCTGCAATGTGAAATCAAGATGTAAAATTTAGTTAAAAATGATGCATATTTTATACTAACATTCTTAGTAATAGGTATTTTGTTTTGCAGATTGTTTTGTTGTTAGTTACTTTGCATTTGTATTTTTGGCTAACAGCACAAAATAAAAATTATAATATACCTAATTTAAGATAGTCTTTGGTTAAGTAAGTCAATGACCTGCAAAAGTGTAAGTTTTAATTGTATCAATTAAAAATTATATTGAATCATATTTAATATCTCTCTTCCAAATATGGAAGCTACTCAATTCAATTGGAATATATATATGTAATTTATTACATGTCCCAAACACACTGGCTTTGCTAGAGGAGAAAGCCAGCTTAATATTAATATCCATTCAGAGGTCCCACCCAACATTTGTACAGACTAATGCCAACCTTTTTTTCATTTTAGCCATACTTAGATTTTATAATTATGAATCTCCCTAAAGTGTTTTCAAAGGACCTTTATTTACTAGCCATTTATTTTTATATATGAATGAATGAAAGAGTGCATACTATGCACTATATGCTTGACAAATATCCAGTGATTTTCCAAGTCCTCTGAAAAGTGTATTGACAAATCACTTGATTTAATATGTCCCCGTATTTTCCCCTATATTTGTACACTGCTACCATATGAACTTCTACCTCCCTAGTATTGAGGCATTATTCTCATATGTTAGAATCTAAAATTACCCCCCTTTGCCCATGGTGGGATTGAAACCAAATATCTCAATTTAATTTTGATACCCTTTTAATATCCCCTCCTACATACTTGTGGGACCTTATTTCCCATTATTTCATTCTGTATTTGCTAAGTATGTTAGTTTCTGTGTTAGGTCCTCTAAAAATGAATACATTGTCCCTGTCTACTGGAGCTTTCAGTCTAGTAGAGAGAGAAAAATACACCTAAATAAATTTGCCATTAGATAGATAGTGACACAAGGAGAAATAGATAACCTGTTAGTGTAACACTCAAGGTGGAGAGATGACTTTCAGCTCTAAGAATCAAAGAAGGTTTTATGGAAGCAATGGCATTTGTAGAGATAAGGATGGGGGAGGACTTAAGAAGGCAGAAATAGGGAAAGCATATTTTAGCACAGTGAACAGGTAGATATGTACACAGAGTAGTCACTTTGGCCAGATCATAATGAGATGCTATAAAGGTGGGAAATATATTGTTGCTAACTTACGACTTGGTTTTAATGTTAGGCCAAGGTATCTGAATTTTATTCAAAAGTTGGTGGGTACTAGAAGTCTAAAAGGGCATGCTGATTAAATATGTTTTCCTCATACACAAAGGGAAGGTAGAAATATGTGTGTCCATTTGGGCTCCTGCTCTTCTCCTACTTCTCTCTGTATATCTTATATATTCTAAACTATATTGACAGTAGTACTGTAGGGTAGTTTATTCATATTTTAATCCAAAGTACCCAGCACAGTCCCAAAGGTTCACTGAACAAATGGATGAATGAATGAATAAATGAAGAGATGGATGAATATTAGGGTGACCACGTTGGGAAGGACCAGAATAGAATGAAATGACTGCTCCATTCAGAATGTCCCTACAGAAAATCCATAGTTAAGACAAAAGCATATGAAAGTGGTATTTATATCAAGGCCAGCAAGTCTTCCTTCTGTTGAGGGAATCATCAGATGCTGGATACTCTCACTTGCATTAAGAAGATAGCCTCCTAACTGGTCATCTTGCTTTTTCCCTTGCTTCTGTATAATCCTACTAATATCAGCCCTTACAAACAGAAATTATACCATGTCACTCCCCTATTCCAAACCCTCCAGTGGTTTCCTACTTTATTTAGAATATAGTTCTTCTCGGAGCTTATAAAGCCCTCCATGATGAAGCCCCTACTTCTCCCTCAGACCCCTTCACCTCTTTGCTTGCTTCCTTTCTTTCATCTGCATAAGGCCTCCCTTCCTCCTGCTCACCTCACCCTCATGCTTCCACAGTACTTCCTTCTGCCTGCAATGATCTGCCTTGAGATCTTCACACGCTGGCCTATTCTTAGCCTTCCTATTTCAACTCAGATGTCATCTCATTAAAGAGCCCTCCCTCCACAACCCTCCATCTCCCTAGATTTAAAGCACCTCTCCCCCTTCTTACTCCCCTCATTGTAACACCCTCTTCCATCAATCCTCTTCAAAACCATCTTCACTATCCTACAGTTCACTTACTTGTTTGCTTGCTATCTCCTATCTTCTGCCAACTGAAATGTATACTCCACAAGGACAGGTCCCTTATTACAGTTTACTATAGTACCTACAGCAGGATTTAGTACAGGGTAGACAATAAAGACAATTGAATGGGTGAATGCAAGCTAGGACCTTAATTTTTTCCTGTGCAATCATGATTAAACTCAGGAAAGAGTATCCTGTGTGTACTGCCTTGCTGTCTTTGCCAGATCCTCTGTCCTTAACCCCTTTAACTGCCTTTTGTTTTCATCATTTACCTCAGATTTCATCTTTTTACTGCTCACTGACCTTCCAATCACCAAACCTAGTTACCTACCTTACATTTCCATTGTATTTTACGTTTCTTGAAATTATCCTTCTTGGTTTTTGTGGCTCAGAAATGCCCTGAGTCTCACAAAATGCTGATGATTCCCCCTCTGGCTTTAGTTCAGGTTGTGCTTGCTGCCACTTTGAAAAATAACTGGTTGACTCTTACCTGAATTTATGTTTTTGATTAACTTTATCCATCGTTGTGACTATATCTAATCCCAAGGTACAGAGCTCTCTTCTGAGTTTTAGGTGTATTCCTATCTCCAAATGCCCCTGAAGACCTCCAGGCTTTTCTAGTTGGTATATCTGTAGCTAATTTGTAGTTAGGTTCAAACCCTAATAACTGTGACTTGGGTCACTTACCTCACTCTCCATTTCCTCAACTGTAAAACTGAAATAACGTATATTCTGTGAGGATTCAAAGAAACCATATATATATTGCCTAGGTCAGAGCCAGCCACATGTTCATGGAGGCATTCTCAATAAATGTTTGTCATTATTATCATTGTGAATGCATAACCTTTGCCAATACCAAAGATATTTCTTGACTGCATGGTAATACAACTCATGTTCTATATAAATAAGCTGTATTTTTGAATTATGCATTTACTTATGTATTAAAATTGTTTAAAATATATTCTACTGTATGTTTTAAGTTTGCATTGAAGTATGCCACAGCCGATTGTCAAGGGAAAAAAAGTCGTAAGATGGATATCAAAAAATAACATTAATGAGCTGCTAAAGCTAAAATTACAGGAACTTATGAAATTGGTTAAACATAAAAACCATTAAACTGTTTACTGAAGCTTCACAGATATACTGCAGCTAATGAGCATTTCTGCTATTTAAATAAGCCCAAATTGAACACACATTACATGGATACATAATTAGTCATGGCAGTCAAACACACATAGACTTACTTTTAAAGCTCTATTTAGGGAATCTTTTCCATTTGATTTATTTTGTTAATTAAAATATTTTTCAGTATTCACTTATATTTTAATAATATTGTTTTCACCAGTAGTATAATTTACTACTGGCTTTCTGTTTGTTTTTATTTATGCTTTAAATGCAGCAAATGGGGATTTTATATTAAACATTTTTCTTAATCCCTTTCTTTAATTATTTATATCACTTGATGGTATCATTCAGCATTTTAAAAGGTTCTTTCACTGGGAAGTATATATAAAATATTTCAGTAGCCTTTCTACTTTTTTCCACTGACTCCTAATTATCAAGAAGTATTAAGCACCCAAATGTGCATAGAATTATGATAATTATGGTCCAAATCAGATTAAAGGATGATCTATTCCTTCCAGGAGTTTGTAGTCTTAAGTAGATGGTATTATTGAATATAAATAAGCAAATCAAAGTACAGCATTTGGGAATCCAATAGAGAATTTGAAAGCAGTCCCCATATACTTCCTTCAAGGACACTGACCTCCTTGTGGAGATCTCTCCCAGATAAAATGAAATCAAATCTTCAAGGAGTTTAGCGTTTTAAATAGATGAAATTATTGCAGAGAAATAAGCAAATCAAGGTGAAGTGCTTGGTCAATTTTAATTCTTAATTGATTAGTTGGTCAGTTTAGGAAATGAGAATAGGATTCCCTGTAGAATACAAGTAAAACAAAAGGAGTTGCTACAGGCTATTATTGACATCCTTTTTTTTTTTTTTTAACTTAGTCTAAGCATGGAGGGAAGGAATATTAAATCTGTACTTTCCCATTGCCTGAATTCTACAAGCATATATAAACTGAATATTGGTTAACCATAGCAGTAGGGAAACTGAATAGTTAAATCAATCAAAAGAAATAACCAAGTGCCTATTGTTCCCTAATCAGTGTGTTTGTCACTAAAGAAGTTTTTTTTTTAGAAACTTTTTTTTTAAAAAGGAAAATATTTGGATTTTCTCTCTACAGTGAGCTGTCTGTAATTGTGGAAATATGATCTACAAGAAAAATAATCAAGACAGCACAATGTGAGTGCTGAATAAATGGAATGGACAGCTATTACATTTTTCATCGAGTTCCTGTCTTGCCAGTTTATGCTAGATGCTGGGGAAGGAGCCGATATGGTCCCTAAACTCAACGAATGGTGGAGGCAAAGCAACTAGAATGAAGTCACATAGTGACTAGGTTAACAGAAAGTGGTTAATTTAACAAAAGGGGAAAAGAAAAGTTTCCATTGGAAGAGTTGACCTAAAGGCTATTATCTCTTAAGCTGGTCAAGACTAGAATTCTTTGCTGTCCTTCTACACCCTCCTCTGCTTCATTTTAACTACTCTGATGGTCCCCAGTTTTGAAACTTTAGAAGTCTATTTTTTGGCCCATTCCTGTCTTCTTGTCCCTACAACCAAAGGTCAATTGCAAGGAGGTTTTTGGAGTCAGAAATAACTGGATTCAAATAAAAGCTGTGGACCCCTTGGCTATATTTAAGATGATAATACCTACCTTAAAGAATTGTTTTGTGGTCTAAATGAGACTATTATATGGGAATATACAGCATCATACCTGCCTCATATGTTCATTGTTTTTCTTAATGTTCTTCACTAGGTGAAGAGATATAAATGAGATGTAAGAGGTAACTAGGAGAGTTTCCTTTGCATGAATTGTTAGAACATGGTAACTGACTGGAGGTTGAAATCAATGGGGAGAGAAGAGTCAAAGATTATGCCAAGATTTTTAAGATTTGTTTCTGTGTCCTTTGAAAAAGGAGAATAGGAAAAAGGTGAAGAGTGATCGCGGAGGTAGGTGGAAAATCAGAAACTGTAGTGTCATTGAAGCCAAGCAAAGGGACATTTAAGAGGGAGATTTAAGAGGAGGAAGTGGTCATATGTTCAATGCTGCTGAGAAATGGAGGAAGGCAGTACCAATGTTAGGGTGAGACAAGTGAGGTGCCTACCTGCACTTGAGCCTGAGGTTCTGAGCCTGGGGACCTTCTTAAGTTTTATTCTTCAGGTGCCTTTCTCACCTCACCCTGGCTTGGTCCTGAAACAAGGTAGTCACTGAGGAGAGTCACTGGATGTGGCAACTAGAGATAATCATCTTAGTGAAAAGAGTTTTAGTGAAGTTTTGGGAGGAAAAATGGAATGGTTTAAAAATAAAAAATATTGTACATGTATGTACATGCTTATGAGAAATAATTCAGAGGGAGTGGCAGATAATAGAATATGTAATCTAGAGAGCAAAATGCCTACTAAGTAAGAGGAGAGGATCCTAGGGCTCATGTGGAGGAACTGACCTTTGATAAGAGGGAGAGTTCTGTAATTATTATAAATAAGAAGGAAGAAAAGGCACCTGGGTGACTCAGTCAGTTAATCATCAACCTCTTGATTTCCATTCAGGTCATGATCATAGGGTTGTGAGATCCAGCCTCACACTGAGCCCTGTGTGGGGCTCTGTATCTGTGTTGGGCCTGGAGCCTGCTTAAGATTCTCCCACTCCCTCTCCTTCTGCCCCCTCCCCAACACCCAGCTCTCTTTAAAAAAAAAAAAAGGAGAGATAGAGTGGACACAGTTCCAGTAGGTTTATAGTTTGGACAGTGGGTTCCCATAAAATGGGTTCAATGTTCTTTATGAAATATAAGAGAATGCCTTCTCCTGACAGTGAGGGCAAGAAAAAGGAGCTAGGTTGATCAAAAGTTTGAGGAGAAGAGAAAAGGTATAAATGGCTCTCACAATGAGTAAAAGATATGTATGAAAGAGCAAGCTTACTAGTATCATGAAATGGTGAAAGCCTGATGGAGAAGACTGTAACCTGGGTTTTGGATGTAGTAATTGGAAGGGACAGTGCAGTGTCCACAATGGAATCTCAAATAGGCAGCCAAAAGTGCCAGAATAAAAGAGCTTGAAGTTGTGACTGAAGTCATTTTCATAGAGATGATATTAAAAACACATGACTTAATCAGAGAAGAAGAATGAGATAAGGAGGAGCCAGAGCCCAAGATGGACAGTTTAAAGATAAGGAGAGCCTGAATAGAGTAGCATTGTGCAAATCGAAGAAAGAGATCAAAATGAATGTGATATAAGTATCAGATGATACAGGAAGGCAGAAGGGAGGAGAACTGAGGTCACAGAAATTAGGGACCACTGAAGATCATATTTCCATTAGAGGGACAGCCTAGAAGGAATAATTGGGTGGTGAAGAAGGTAGGCAGTCAGGGGAAATGACTTTAAAATTAGGTAAAGGGGGAGGTTAGAATGAGAAAAGAGAACCATGCCAAAACTAAAGTTTTTCAAAATAGATGAGAAGAGAGGGGACATATGGGAAATACAATATTCTAAAGAGAGTCAGAGATGTTTGAGGTCCCAGTGGAGTGAGAAGGTGCAGAATCAACGTTAACATTTGAGGGGTTTACAAAAGGACAATGATGAATCTTCACTGTGGGTTCCACTGTGTCTGTGAATGGACTGCATACTGATTCAAATACTTAGGCAGAAGGGAGAAGTGAAGAAAAGCTCATGCACGCAGATTTGATATTGTGAGTAGAAGGCATTCTCTGGGCCTCTCCCTTCCTTACCCCAGGTTATTTTATTGAAGCAGAACTCTGATATCCTGGCCCTGTAATTAGAATTCATTTTCTCTTGGTGAGATTTTGCTTTCAGCTCTGAATTACTGAGATTATCTTCTCAGCTCGCCTTTTTGTTTCATTGTGCTTTGGTCCTATTGGCTAATAAGTTATGCAAAATTAAACAACAGGCATATAGATGAATTCATCCACGTTTTCAAGATATCATTTTATTATAAATGCTGAAATTTTTTAGCCCCCCCTTGTTTTATAGCACTTCAAGCACTCCAAAGAATACTAATAATCCTTCTTCATTATGATTTCTGTTGTATTGTTTTATTGTTTATGCAGAATTAATTTATATTTATGTACTAAAATATAACATTCTTGACATCTTTTTATAAATACTGAGAAATATACTTGTCATATGCTCGTGGGTTTCTCTTCTATGTATATGACAGCACAGCTACATCAGTTTAATTGACCTTGGCAATCTGCATCTGCTAGTGATGTGTCCCTGAGGGACGGTTTCTGCAATTTTAAGCTGTGGCTTATTGAAGAACTTGTGTGTCACAATACAATTAAGTCTATATAAAAAAATCATTTCATGCATAACATTAAATTGACTAAAAGTTCTTATTTCAAAACCGTTTCTTGTTTTAAAGCTACCTCAGAGTGTCTTTGTTTTTTAAATAAGCTCATTCGAACATAGTAGTAATTAAAGCAGAAAATTAACATAAATCTTGAATGTTTGGTATGAATTAAGGATGTTTTCGTTCTTTTTAAAGACTGCATAAAATTCCAGGCACCATATCACTTAACACATTTCTCTCCCATTTGCAGAATAATATAGGCTGTGAATAAGCATGTTTTAGGGTTCTTTTTCAAGTTCTTTTTCTGTTCAACTGTGGAGCCACTAGGACATATGCCACAGTCTCCATCAAGATGCAACCTCATGGAAATCTGTGGGAAAAGTGCGCATATCATAACAGAAAATCCCTCTCCCCTCACTCCCGTTATTTTATAAACAAGGAAGAAAAAATACAATCCTTCTATTAATATTCATTTAACACTTCATAGGAAATGGCAAGCAGTTATTTGGTTTGCAAATGTAAATATACATTTTTCATCCACTTACGCTTTCACTCCTTCCAAGTTAGATAAAGGCAGAACAGAAGATGTGCTTCTGAGATTTATTTTCATTGTATTTCAAGTTAAATGTATCAGCAGAGATGTAAGGGAGCTGTGAGGAGTTCATAGAAGTAGTTACAATGATGAGGAGGATGAAAGTCTTCCTCATAAGAAGCAGCTAAATAAATGAACTTCTTTCTGACAAATTAAGCATAAAATACATATGAATTTTTTTCACCGAATCCTCAACTTGAGTTCTAAATTGAGTACTTTGGAGCTTACAAAACATGGTTAGATAATAGGAATTACTGTATCGCAAGAGTCATTGAAATCATAAAAGGTGTTATTTGGATTCATAATCTGAGCCAAAGTTTCAATAAATTAATGGATTATCTCCCCCTTCCTTTATTTCTATTTTATTATAAATTTTGAAACTTATGTGTATACAAATATATAGATGGATGCATATAGATCGTATACTTAGATATAGAGGCCGCTGTGCCAACAGGGAAATTATCCTAGTCATTTGATGTTCAAGTTGTAATGAACAGTCATTCTTGCATTAGCTCCTTAATGCCACTGATAAAAAGCATTTTTTTTTACCTACTGTACCATTTCTTTTATAGTCATATAAATTGTCTATATTCTATTTTGCCAAAAATCCCTAGTAGATATTGACAAGTCAACATACGGATATTAAAGTGGAAACAAATGATCTCTATTTTGAATGATGTAAGCTTTGCTGCAATATATTAATAACATCATAATCAACTGCTTGACCTCCTTGTTTTTTCTACTTATTTTTAAAATGAAACTATGGACATGCTAAACTTGAAGGCTTCTAAAAAGATTAGGGGGAAAATTGAGTAGAGAGTTTTTAAAAAGGGACTGAGATAATTTTCAATAAAAAAGAAATGTCCTCTTCTTTTTTGGAGCACAGTGTCAGAGAGTTGTTTGATTATTAGTGAGGTTAGCTGGACATTACAAATGCTAAAATAATTAAAACAGTTAATATTCACATCCAAGACTTCAAGGTATAAATGAATCAAATATGGAGGAAAGAGTGTATTTTCAAAGTAAACATGAGTATGTATGAATGTTTGGGGCATAGAATCATACAATGCATACATCATGGAAAGACCCATAAATGGAATAGTGCTTTTGAATTCACAAATAAATGCTTCTAGGGTGGCTTATGTGTTGGTGCTAAATATTTTAAGAAAAGCAAGATTTACTTAATAAACTTACAGTAACATCTCCTGACTACTTATTGACCAAGTTAGTGATGGAGCTCTAATACTAAAGTAAATCACACTATTTACATTTTTAAGTCACAAGGAATTATAACATATATTACTTAAAGAACTTCCCTTTCATTCGGCAGGCATTTAGTCAGCACCTGGTGTGTATAATGCACTGTACTCAAGGGTTAATTCAAGTTTTGTGAGGACTGAAGCTTATTAATAATTTGAGGACTCCTTTATAAGAAAAGAAAAAAAATTACAAATTAAAATTTAAGCACAGGGCCTTAAAAGAAGACCATGCAAGGAGCACCTGGGTGGCTCAGTGGGTTAAAGCCTCTGTCTTCGGCTCAGGTCGTGATCCCAGAGTCCTGGGATCGAGCCCTGCATCGGGCTCTCTGCTCTGCAGGGAGCCTGCTTCCTCCCTCTCTCTCTGCCTGCCTCTCTGCCTACTTGTGATCTCAGTCTGTCAAATGAATAAATAAAATCTTTAAAAAAAAAAAAAAGAAGACCATGCAAGTGAGACACCCTGAATTTAAGCTTCAAAAACTTCACAGTATATATGTCTTTGACTGTAATAGCTACTATGGGAAATCAAAGATAACTAAGGCATAATCCCTACCTTGCTCAAGCTTAGAGTGAAATCTGTGCTAACTTTCAAGGATACTCCTGTAAGAAAAAAAAAAAAGTGAGGAACATATATAAAAGGGCTTTGATCTTCTGGTGAAATAAGTTTGGATTTCTTCTCATTTAAAAATCTTTATTTCAGTTCTCTATATAGAACAAAGGCATATCAAAGTCTTGGACAAATAAGGTCATTTCTTACAGGAGAATTATTTTTTACTCTCTCTATCTCACGTTATATAAACCATTCAATGGTGGTGTGTTCCAGTTACCATTCTTATTGCAATAGGTTGGATTGATAAGCCATGCTCACTGTTGAATTTTTTGCAACTCAAGTAACTGTCAACAGATGGTAGTGATGATCTGTTATGCAATGGGGAACAAATGATAAAGGTGTCTTTTCATGTGACCTTTAAAGACATTAGAAAGATCTTCTCAAAATGCCGTTCTGCATTGAAAATAATTACATGAATATTTAATTTTACTCTCAATGAAAGGTGAAATCACATCAAAGATATAAACACTATCTGATTTTAAAAATAAAAACCTGAGGGGCGCCTGGGTGGCTCAGTGGGTTAAAGCCTCTGTCTTCTGCTCAGGTCATGATCTCAGGGTCCTGGGATCGAGCCCCACATCAGGCTCTCTGCTCCGCGGAGAGCTTGCTTCCTCCTCTCTCTCCCTGCCTCTCCTGCTGACTTGTAATCTCTGTCAAATAAATAAAATCTTTAAAAAAAATAAAAATAAATTAAAACCTGAGCACAATAACATTACCCCATCAGTTCATTCATTCATTCTTTCATTCATTCATTTATCCATTCACTCATGCATTGAATTGAGTGTCTCCTATGCTCCAACGATTGTAATAGGCTTTGTGGTACAGTGGCCAGCAGCATGGACACATTGCTATTCTCATGGAACCTACAGTCTTGTGGGGAGCAGATAATCAACAGTAATTCCGTAATAGTTTTCTAAAATTCTAATATCCTTCAGATAGAAAACTACAAAGGTTTATTTTTATGTCTTGCTTTTCTGTTATTGTTTAGAAGAAATGGTTTTAGGTATCAGGGTTTTTTTAACATTTGGTTGTTTTATTTTAAACTTGACTCATTAATCTATTTAAGAACTAACTTTTGTGTTCCAAAAATTTACAATCTTTTCAAGTTTAAGTTGTTATATTCTCTTTTGAATGAAAGTAAAGAATAGGCCCATAAGTCTGTCCCAAGATGTTGTACTTAAAATTCATGACATGAACACGTGGAGAGAGCATTTAATCCCGAACACTGGTTCAGTTTGCTCCATTATATATGGTGCTACTATCTTTATGCCCTTCTTCTCTTGATGAATCCTTTTTATAGCTTACATCTTTGATCTCTTCCAATTATTAGGATTATGTGTCTACTCAAGGATATTCCTTTAGATATTTTTCTTAAAGGAACTCAAAATCTTTCTTGTTCCATAACAATTTAGATTCATTATAACACAGCAAATAACTTAAATTTTTTTTACAAAGCAATTGCACAAAGAACCAAGGGTAGTGTGTGCATTTGTTGATTTTTATAAAATAGAATCTGATAGCTAATGTAGCTATTTTCTGGGTCTATTGAATTACTTAACATTAGGTGCAAATAATTTGGTGAAAATGTAGAAGATTTTGTATTGTTTTATTTATAAAATTTCTTATTGTGAAAGGAAGAGACTGGCCATTGACCCAAATTCACAGTATAACTTTTACCTGTTACACACAGGAATAAGTTTAGGATCATATGAGTAATATCATATTTGTAAAAATAATGGTATGGACAAAGAAAATTTTAGAAAACTCATTTTATGTTCATTTAAAGGGATTTAAATGGATTTTATACACATTAAAATATTTGAAAGGATGTGCTTCTCTTCTTCCTGGATCTGTACTTCTTAGACATAAATACCAGATCTGACATATTGCCCAAATCTGTAGTCTTTAAAACCTACATGTGAGGTATACTGTGAATTGATTAAGTCAGTATGCTTTAAATGTATTGTTAACTCAGGTATTTCATTAACTTTCCATTTTTATGGTTCATTAATAACAGTTGTTTGAATCCCTAGAACAATAATTAAGTCATAATTTTTCTTAATTTTTAAATTATTGTTACGCAATGCACAGATTAGTCATTGCCTGTTGTCTTTCACTTTTTTTTTCTTCCAGTAAAAGAAGCCTTGAGCCCTCTAAAATTTAACAGATGGAATCTCCCAGAAGTAGATCCAGAAACTATGCAAACCAGTGAACCATGGGTGTTTGCAGGTGGTGATATCATTGGTGTGGCTAATACTACAGTGGAATCAGTGAATGATGGAAAGCAAGCTTCTTGGTACATTCACAAATATATACAGGTGGGCATTTGTCATCACTTTCAGCTAATTTTTTCCAATGGATTTATACTTCTTCATTTATTTTTGCTGTGCATTCAGATGAGCATTTATGTATGGTAGTATATGACATATACCTATACATATATTTACTCGGACAAAATTTTTTTAACATGGACTGGATAGCACAACTGCTTAACTGATTGAAGATTCAGTGTGCATTTCTATAGGGAAATCCCATGAAGTTATTAGTTCTGCTGTGTTCAAAATATTTATCAATGACTTAAAGACATAGATAATACATTTATCAAATCTGAATGGTACACAATGTGATAGCAGATAAGATCTATATTCCTAATGATCTTACACAGTCCAGAAAACTATGTCGTCTGTCCATTTGAATGAGATGGATTCCTATCCATTTCCCCAATTATATGTACCTAATTAAAAAAAAACAAATATTTTACAAATTTCGACTGTAATTTTTTCACTCTTTAATCTCATGAAACAAATGCAGAATGTAAAAATGATAAAATATAAAGTTGAACATACTCTTACAGTAACTGGGTGGTTATGGGAAAGAAAAAAGCCATAACTACTATATTTCAGTTGTCTCACTTTTTGACAAAATGCTTTGTTTTCTTCTTGCTCTGTAATTGGATTAAATGTAGACACAGTGATCTCCTTTATACAAAATGTTTCTGGAAAGGTTTACTCTTATAAATAAAATTCTTCTTTCTTTCCTATTCGGGAAAGGCTCTCTATTCATAACATGCTGTCTGCCTCTCTTTCAGTTTCTTTTGTTTGTTTCCCACGTGCTAACAAAATTCACTTTGTCTTTAATGTCTCCTTGAATATTTTTCTTCCTCTTTGCCATGACCATTTAGTCTTTACGGTTGTCCTCCTATCTTTTTTCTGTAACCTGTGCAGGACTTCTTACTACTAGGTACAGCCTGGACTTGGTACTGATTGTATCACATTTTTTCTGTTCAATTCACTAACCTAATCCCACCTCAGCCCGGTGTCTCTGAGAAGTGGGGCTTGGGATGTTGTGGTCTGGGTTGTGGTTGGTTTCCAAGGTATCTAAAAATGGGTGTAACCAGCTTACAGGTCTTGCATAGAGATAAAAATGTGGTTTAGGAAACAACATTTTGTGGAGATGACAAATCTAAAATTAAGAATGCTGTCCAAATCAGTCCTAAGTCAAAAGGGATGAGACTTAGGGGAAAAGGGAAAAGGAACACAGTTTTAACAGGCAGAAACCTGAGAATCCAAGGGAGCAAAAGTTGGTAGTAGTTCCTGCTCCAGTCTTTGTCACACCTGTATTTTGGAGAGTCTCCATAGCCTCCAAGATACACAGAGGAGAGGTTCAGCTGCCCAAGATGGACTCCTGATTTGGCCCCTCTTGCTCATTCTGTTGCAAAAAATATTGTTAGGTCTGTAATCAAAGGAGCAAGACTGATACAAAGCAAAGATCAAGCAAAGCTTTATTTCACGCCAAGCATCAAGAATCAAACTGACCGGCCAGGGCCATCTCTTACAAAGAGAGGTGACCCCTCTCTGCCTTACAGACTGGCTTTTAAGGGCAAAGGCCATGTGGTTGGGCCTGGCCATGCACAGGTGGCCAATGACACAGAGGAAACTGCACAGTCAGGCTAGGTCACACATAAGTGACCAATTGAATTACAATTTACCCTATAGTAGACATAGATAGATAGATAGATAGATAGATAGATAGATAGATAGATAGAACGAACTAGCCTATCACCTTGGTCAGAACTGTCCCCGCCCAAAGGGCGGGGCCCATACTCCTTGGTAGCAAAGGGAGACAGTATGCGCCTCCACTGATTGGATACCTCCACCAGGCCTGACCCACCCTTGTATTTGGGCTTTGTTACCTGGGACTGGTTTCCGGGATTTGTTTTAAGTAAGTCCACTGAGGGGAGGGAGGCAGGGACAGTTTAAGTTCTTACTGTATAAACAACAAAGTCATTGTTTAACTGGATGGAATCGCTCTGGCTAAATAGGCCCTTACAGATATCACCCTGTATTTTTTTTTAAGATTTTATTTATTTATACAGAGATCACAAGTAGGCAGAGAGGCAGAGGGGAAGCAGGCTCCCCACCCCAAGCAGAGAGCTCAATGCGGGGCTTGATCCCAGGACCCTGGGATCATGACCTGAGCTGAAGGCAGAGGCTTTAACCCACTGAGCCACCCAGGTGCCCCTCACCCTGTATTTCAATCTCCTCATTTTACTCTTCTTGTCACAGCATTCTCAATAGTCCCAGTTGTACCTCTGTATAACTCCCTCATCTGTATTTCCATCTCTATTCTTTTTGATCCAGCTGTCTGCTGATAATCTTCACTCGTGTGTCTCATTATATTTCAGATTCACTGGACATCACTTGGTTACCTACATTTCTACTTCACTGCTATTAAACTAAACATACTCTCTCAAACCTGTTCTGCCTCCATTATTTAACGTTTCTGATACCCAGCTTCAAAGCCTCTAAATCAGTGTTCATTAGACTTCTAGATTACTGACTTCTAGGTTACTCAAGACTAATACAGTTTTCAAATTCCATTTTGAAACCAAAATAGGCCACACAGCTTTTTCTTTTACTGCATAATGGTATTAAAGCAAGCACTTGAACACATGAAATTATAATTACTCTATTGTATATACAAGAAATAATAAGAAAGTTTATGAGAAAAGTAGGAAACAATATAATCTCAGAATAAGCTACTTCTTAAAACACAGTTGAAAAATTTACACTAGTGTGTTTATGCACACATATTTTTCTCATTATAAAATAATACTGTTGTACACATCTTTACCCATGAACCACTTATTTAAATTTTATTCTTCTCTCTCTCTCTCTCTCTCTCTCTGTCTCTCTCTCTCGTATATATCTGGTCAGTTCTACCTCTGTAAAGACTCTTTCATACACTTAATTTAATTTGCTTGCTTTTTTGTGCTGAATACAATTTTTGGTTGACCAGACATTTCACTGACCATTCTGTTAACTTCTTAAAGAAATGAGACAAGAATCAGGAGATAGGAGAAAAGGCCCTTGTGCAAGGCCAGATGAAACCTAGTGAATGCATGAATTCAGTCTGCAAGAGTAAAAATGGTGGGAAGGCAGAGATACTGAATAGATTTGAAAGGTAAAATTGAATGAGGGACAGTGGAAAATGGCATGTGTTAATGTTGTTTTCTAAAGATTTAAATCCATTTATAGCTTTTAGATTAAAGTACTTAGAGAATATTTACTATATTTGTGATGATTGTGATTTTGTCGTACTTCACAGTTATCATTCGAGAGGATTCCTAAGGGTGTTTTTCTTTTGACTTTACTTTTATCTTTTACATCCCTGAATTTAATAAATGTGTACTAAAAAAAAAAGAAATCATTTTATTTAGCTTCCACTTACTCATAAAAGGAAAGAAACAAACTTTTAGGTATGATGAAAAATAAAAGTGTGCATGCTTTAAAATACATATTGGTAGGAATGATAGTGTTTGAAATATAAAGTAAAAATATTCCTGACCAGTAAGAGTTTTGGTTTTGGCTGAAGGCTTTGGGCTTGTCAAACAAAGTATTGAATTGCATTTTAAAGATGGAGTAGAAATGGAAAGCAGGTAAAATCTCTGTCAAGTAAAATCAACACTTCCACCTTCCTGCCTGTTGGTTGCAAAGTGCTAAGCAGTGATAAGACTAAAAAAGAACATATAGACAAAGTGAAATTTTTCTGTCTCCACACTGTCATTAACTTAGTTCTGGCCTCTATCGCCTCTTAAAATTGCCTCCACTTCTTCCGTTGTCAAATCCAAGGAGCCTATACTGCCTCCAGAGTCATCCTTCAGGAGTACAAGTCTGATCCTCATTTTTTCATGTAAAACCTTTCAGAGGCTCCTCTTTGCACTCAAGATAAAGCCTGATCTCTTTGGCTTGTGATGCTAACTTGCATTTCCCCTAGCACAGCAAGACTTCTGAATCTGGGCCTTTTCCCTACTCCCCTCATTTCATCTGTGTCTATCCTACTTGTCCTTCAGGTCTTGCTTCCTCCTCCCCTTCCAAGAACATGTTCCTCCTGTGTGCTCTGTAGCACCCTGTTTTCCTGACAGAAGCCTGCTCACTGATCTGTCTCTGCAAAGCCAGGTGCCATGCTTGTTTATTGTTATGCCCTCAAAATAAAGAGTATTTATTAAATAGGAAAAATACGTAGAATGAGATAATTCACTGTAAAGGAAAAATGCGTAGAATGAGATAATTCATTGTAAAGGAATTTAAAGAGGAGTTAAGAAAACGAATGAGTTTGTTATATAAGTTCATTAACACTATAAATAAATAACATTTCCTTCAAATGCAACGTCCATTAAGAAAAATTTCATAATGCCTGAAGTGTATTCATGAGTGAAGGTTTATCACTGCTTGTCTTGTGTTTTACATTAGTTTTGGGGGAAATGGAACACTAGATAGTGTACTTTAAAAATGATTTAATACACACATTATAGTATTAATTCATGCATGCAATCACTGCAATTGGATATTTTGAATTTATTTGTAATATGCTTTTTCAGACTCATGTGATTATTTAAAGATACTCCTGTTGGGATTACAGTAATTCCCATAGTTGTCTGAAGAGAGCTTCACTTAGATTTCATTAGTTAATTTGATCAGTTACCATTTATTGAGTACCAGCTGTTGGGCCCAAGATACTTGACTTTGGAAGAGTACCGAAGTGAATAAATGAGGAGAGGTAAAACACAGCAGTTAGAAATTTGGCCTCTGAATTAAACAGACCTGATTTCAAACCCAGTTCCGAAACTTTCAAACTATGTGACTTAAGGGGTTACTTCATCACTTCAGGACATGGTCTTTTCAGGGGTAAATAAACTATTTATTAATAAATGAGCAATAATAATTAGAGATGTTAAATGGTATTGGAGAACAATTACAAAATAGGACATTTTTTTTTTTTACTTTATTTAAGCTTTATTTAAACATATGATGTAACCCCACCACCCTCACCCAACCCCTCTTCCCCCCACCCCCCTCAGTTTGTTTTATGACATTAAGAGTCTCTTTTGGTTTTTCTCCCTCCCGATCCCATCTTCTTTCATTTTTACTTTTCCTACCACCTTAACTCCCACCCCCGTTGCATCTCCACTTCCTCATATCAGGGAGATCATGTGGTAGTTGTCTTTCTCCAGTTGACTTATTTCGCTAAGCATAATACGCTCTAGTTCCATCCATGTCATCGCAAATGGTAAGATTTCATTTCTTTTGATGGCTGCATAGTATTCCATCGTATATATATACCACATCTTCTTTATCCATTCATCTGTTGATGGGCATCTAGGTTCTTTCCATAACTTGGCTATTGTGGACATTGCTGCTATAAACATTCGGGTACACGTGCCCCTTTGGATCACTACGTTTGTATCTTTAGGATAGATACCCAGTAGTGCAATTGCTGGGTCATAAGGTAGCTCTATTTTCAATTTTTTGAGGAACCTCCATACTGTTTTCCAGAGTGGTTGCACCAGCTTGCATTCCCACCAACAGTGTAGCAGGGTTCCCCTTTCTCCGCATCCTCGCCAGCATCTGTCATTTCGTGACTTGTTCATTTTAGCCATTCTGACTGGTGTGAGGTGGTATCTCATTGTGGTTTTGATTTGTATTTCCCTGATGCCCAGTGATATGGAGCACTTTTTCATGTGTCTGTTGGCCATCTGGATGTCTTCTTTGCAGAAAGGTCTGTTCATGTCCTCTGCCCATTTCTTGATTGGATTATTTGTTCTTTGGGTGTTGAGTTTGCTAAGCTCTTTGTAGATTTTAGATACTAGCCCTTTATCTGATATGTCATTTGCAAATATCTTTTCCCACTCTGTCAGTTGTCTTTTGGTTTTGTTGACTGTTTCCTTTGCTGTGCAAAAGATTTTGATCTTGATGAAGTCCCAATAGTTCATTTTTTCCCTTGCTTCCCTTGCCTTTGGCATTGTTCCTAGGAAGAAGTTGCTGCGGCTGAGGTCGAAGAGGTTGCTGCCTGTGTTCTCCTCAAGGATTTTGATGGATTCCTTTCTCACGTTGAGATCCTTCATCCATTTTGAGTCTATTTTCGTGTGTGGTGTAAGGAAATGGTCCAATTTCATTTTTCTGCATGTGGCTGTCCAATTTTCCCAACACCATTTGTTGAAGAGGCTATCCTTTTTCCATTGGATGTTCTTTCCTGCTTTGTCGAAGATTAGTTGACCATAGAGTTGAGGGTCTATTTCTGGGCTCTCTATTCTGTTCCATTGATCTATGTGTCTGTTTTTGTGCCAGTACCATACTGTCTTAATGATGACAGCTTTGTAGTAGAGCTTGAAGTCTGGAATTGTGATGCCACCAACTTTGGTTTTCTTTTTCAATATTCCTTTGGCTATTCGAGGTCTTTTCTGGTTCCATATAAATTTTAGGATTATTTGTTCCATTTCTTTGAAAAAATTGGATGGAATTTTGATAGGTATTGCATTAAATGTGTAGATAGCTTTAGGTAGCATAGACATTTTCACGATATTAATTCTTCCAATCCATGAGCATGGAACATTTTTCCATGTCTTTGTGTCTTCCTCAATTTCTTTCATGAGTACTTTATAGTTCTCTGAACAAAATAGGACATTTTGAAGGGAAAGCATAGTATTGGATTTTAACAAAGATTCAAAGAGGCTATTGCTGGTAATTATGAAAGCATTTTATTTAGTCATTTGTTATTTCATTCATATACATCCGCCTGGCTATCCATGTGGTCATTCATGCATGGATTCATTCATTCATTCAATAAACAATTTTTAGAAAAATAGTGCTTTCATCTTTAGATAGTACTAATCTGTAGGTTTACAAATGTGAATTAAAACATAAAACTTGCCATTAATAATCTCACAATCTGGTAGGGAAGACAGTGGTGTAAACATACATCTAATACAAAATAATAAACTCGGTAATAAAAATGTAAAGGCACAGGGTAGCATGAAAGAGATAATGATTGATTCTATCTGGATGTGGGTATCAATCAGGATGTGGAGTCAGCAAAGGCTTCACAAAATCCAGACACAAAGAGGGAGGATAAGAAAAACAGTGATTTGAATTGGTGGAACTTAAAGGGGGCTGCTGGCTAAGACTGTAGAGTTTGCTTACTGCCCAGGGGGACCCAGATAAGGGTACTAGCTGGCTGAAATCCTGACCAAGCTCCACTCCCTGAACAGTGGTATCTTTTGTTGTGCCGCTTCAATTCAGAGGAGGGAGTGCCTTCTTGAATTGTAAGAAAGGTGCTTTCTGCTTGCGCTTTAAGACTTACACCTGTGCAGTGGCTTCTTTCAATTTCACCAAAAGGCATTCTGGGTTTGTGCAGGCCCTGAATATGTAGGAAAATGGGAGAAAAGATCTGTGATTTTACTGGGGTTAGGGTATGATAAGAATACCTGGTTTAGGATTTTAATTTGGGGTATATAATGAAGCAGAAATGTGGTAAGAGTTGTTTGCATAAAGAAGTGATAGTGTCATATCTTGTATTAATATAGAGAGAAACATTTTCTAATTTGTCAACATTTCCCTCCTTAAAATTCTTTATTTTATTATTTTTAAAAAGATTTTATTTATTTGAGAGAGAGAGCGAGAGAGTGAAAGAGAGCATGAGAGGGGAGCGGGGCAAGGGAGAGGGAGAAGCAGGCTCCCCACTGAGCAGGGATCCAGATGGATGTAGGCCCGGGCTTGATCCCAGGACCTTAAGATCATGACCTGAGCTGAAGGCAGCTGCTTAACAGACTGAGCCACCAAGGCATCTTTAAAAGTCTTTATTTAGTTGTGCTATTAAATGATCCAATATGACTTCACCATCATTGTTTATATTACTGTGATGTTAGTAGGAGTTGAGGCATATTTGAATTTTTTTCTTCTGCTTGAATAAGAATTACTGAATATCTAAGATGATTTTGAGTGTACCCAAAGAAAGAGTATGTAGCTGAAAGAATGGCTGTAGCTAAACAAAAAAAGTTCTATTGAATTTAAAATTTGTTGCACTTTCACTTGCATCTTTCCAGTGGATTTATTTATTTATTGAGCCAATGTGCATGTGTTTGTCTTTGTGTGCATGTCTATGTGTGTGTGCATGCATGTGGAAAACAAAAAGCTCTGTACTAGGAAGAAAAGAAATTAACTACATGAACTCATTGATCTTTCTTCAAAAGTTGCTTTTTAGCAATGTGTGAATGCAAGGATTACCCATGTGACATAGAGAACAGACATATAATAAAATTGAAAGCTAATTTTACTACAACCAATAAATTCTAAAGTAGTCCAAGAGCAGAGATCAGTGTTGATTAGAATTATTGGAAAAGACTCATGAAGAAAGTGCTTCCTGATTTTTACCCTCTTTGGACATACCTGTTATATTTACTGTCATTGTAATAACAGCTACTATTTGTTTAGCTTCTGTTATATATTGTGTAGGTTTTGATTATAATGGGTATCATTATCTTTATATTTTATTTCCTTACAGATTTTATTTATTTATTTATTTCACAGAGAGAGAGAGAGCCAGTGGAGGGAGGGGCAGAGGGAGAGAGAGAGAGAATCTCAAGCAGACTCCACCCTCAGCTTGGAGCCCAACAGTGGGCCTGGATCTCAACCCTGTGATAATGACCTGAGCCAAAATCAAGAGTTGGAGGCTTACCTGACTGAGCCACCCAGGGTACCTCATGGGTATCCTTATCTTTATACCATGAGGTACCCAGGTACTCTCATGGGTATCCTTATCTTTATTTCATAGCTCTTAAAAATAAGGCTCAATTGTTAAAGAAACCTGTTCTAGGTTAAGTATCCTCTTAGTAACAAAGCCAGGATTTGAACATATGTATGTCTATTTGTTATTTTCCCCTGGATTGAACCACTTCCCTGATACTTTTCAACTCTGGTTTCTTGTTCTTGCTAATCATCTGCAGGCCTACACATCTTCCCTTACAGTATGTGTTAAAATTTAAAAATAAAATAATGCATTAGAACTCTGCCTGAGAGTTCCTCTGTAGTTGAAATTGAAATCAGAAGGTTGTGATTGGAGACTGTAGCTTATGTATAACTTAGTTCTGGTTAAAAATACACCTTAACCAGAATGATTAAGTGACTAGAAAAGTTCTAAGATTATTCCACATCTCCTAACTTCCAGGGAAATAAAAGAGAGGGATAATTAGCTCAATTAATATAATTAAAGACCTAAATTTAATTGTTAATTGAGGATAAAGATGAGGCACTTTAATTACATAGGTAAATCCAGAAATTCATTAACAATAAGTTGGTTAAATCCAGAACATTCATTTAAAAAACAGAGGAATATAAAAAAGTGCTCTTAGTCTAGGAAACAAAAATCAATAATTAATTGATTAATCTGAAAAAGTTAAATGGGGAGCTACAAAAAGGATATACATGTATGTTAAGCATACCATTTCATTTTAAAACCCATAGGTATGACCTCCTTTTCATTTTTCTTAAAAAGAAAAAAAAAGCAGAGCCAAGTTCTTTTTAATCTTATGGTTAGAGTTCTATCATGTTTCTTATGTAAACCTGTTTATAACATGCTGCCTACAGCTTCTGGTTTTGTTTTTTAAAGTGGAGCCATACTTTCAAGAAACACAGAGTGATTTCCTGGATTTTTGTATGATTGCCTGTCAGTCATTTCATTTGTTTAACCCACATCTAATTTCATAGCAACTTCTCTTTTAGCAACTCACCTTTATCATAGCTTTTGAAAATATTCAACTTAGTTTTCACAGACTCAATGCCCTTTCTTTTCATATTCATAGAGCTCTTCAATTTATACGACTTTGATTTACATTCATAACCAACACAAACGGGATGAGGACCATACAACTGATTCAGTTACGCGCACAACTCAAGTGTGAGAGTAGAAAGTTCGTAGACACACAGGTACCCTCCTCGTTATGGAGACTCAGCACTCCTTGTCCTTCCTTTGTACCTCAGAGAGGAACAGGAGAGAAGATATTATTAGTCCAATGAGTCTGTTATGTGCAACCAACTTGTTAAGGCAAACTGTATGCTGCCTAATGTCCTTCTGTACCAAAGACAAGTCTTAATACAAAATGTATTTGCAAAATGGTATTATTGATAAAAATGTCAGTAATTTACCAAAATACAATTGTTTAGAAAATTGAGCACTTAGTTTGTTTTAGTATTGACATATAAACACATTTTGTCACAAAAAAATAGAGGTAAAAAGGCTATGTGTTATTTTGCCATGCTATGTCCTCCATTAAGAGAAAACTTATAAATGGAATACAGGCTAAATGCTTCTAAATTCTGATCCTAGATAAGAAACTCCTTTTCCTTGAAGTCGTCATGATAGTTCTGAGAAGATAATCTTACCAAACATGAGACATTTTGTCAAATAAAATCAGTCCAAGTATATGAAATTTATCATCTGTAAAACCGTGGATTTGATTACATCATTAGAGCAATCCTCCATGTCATTATTCTGTGATTTAGAATTCTATTTTAAATTTACTATCTTTTAGATGCAACACTGAAACACCACAGTATTTATTACTAGTAGTGGAAGGGATTGAGTAAACTTACATGTTTCTGCAAGAGAAGCACTTGTAGTGGTATAAAGATAAATATTGAGGGGCAAAAGACAAGAGTTATTAGTGGAAGGATAAATATGGAAAGGATAGATAGGGATAGAAATTCAAATAAAGGAAAGGAATTATATAAAGAGTCTTCAAATATAGACAGGAAATGAAAAGGAAAAGAAGACCTCCTTTCTTTCAAGTAGAATTCTTTCTGTGAAATTCAAACACGATGAGAAACTGCAGAGGATAGGAAAGGAAGCACTGGAACATTAAACATATTTTTTAAAAAAAGTTTTGGTTGCTGTGTTTACAAGTGAGTTTAGGAGTCACTGAACTGAGGCTGAATGCTTACATGGTACTGTTTATTCACTGCCACCATTTGAGGTCAGCTTTCAGCAACAACAAAAAAGTTACTTTTTTTTTTTTTTTTCATTTTTGGTTTAATTTCAGTGGTTCTATTACATTCATGAGTTTGCCTACCTGCATCTTCCCAAATGATATTCTTTTTGTGTCTCCCTCAAAATTTATCCTTTATTAAACATGGTATATTCCTATAATAAGTATGTTAAGGGTTTGATTATTTTGATACTGTTTTGATTATTTTATTTATGAATCTGTGTTATTCTTTCCAACTTGTCCCCCTCAAAACTAATTCTTGTGGCAGAATTATCTTAGAACATATACACAAGATACACACAAATATTCTGCCATCATACTGGGTCTAAAATGTCTTTCTTAACCCTATAAGATCACAGAGCACGGGTGTCTTTAAAGTTTTAGCTTTCTACAGTGTTCTCCAGCTCTACAGTGAAGTTTATATGATATTTTAGTGAAAGTTGTAGTGAAGTTCTCTAACAGTTAATGTGGTTCTACTGAGTTATATATAGTATATGGGTACATTTTGAAATAGGAGTTTGTAAAGTTCTTCAAAACTATATAAATTCCTTGCATTGATGGCCGACTTTTCTCCTACTTGAGGTTTTTGTGTTTTCTTTTGGTTCTATTGAGGCTCAAAAGAATCAGTAGTTGTTGAGGGGACTAGGTATCTTAGGGGATTGATAATGAGATACAGAGCCTTTAACCTCTTGGTCACTAGTTTAGATCTGCCCCAGGTCAAAAGTGACAAAGTCATTATCATCTGATGGCAGTTCAATAGGCTATGTGAGATGAATTTGTGATTTCAGTACCTAGTGGAGAGAGATTCATGCCATAGATTCACCACTGAGTGAGTACAAGATGGTAGTTGTGATTTTAGTCTGAAGAGAAAGGAGTCTGGTCGTAGCTAAGTATTCCATTTTTGGGAGCTAAGACTTTTTTTGGTGGATTTGTTGAGGGAATGGCATAGGGAAGTGAGGCTTGCCCTTGTGTTGGTTTGTGATCTGAGGCCATGAGGTGCACATCTGTAGGAATCCCTATCTGTCATTGTTGCTAATGAGGTACAATTCAGCATCACTAAATTGACTTCTAAAAAGTTATTTCAGCCCCAGATGCTGATTAATTCAAGACTGAAAGTGACATCATTCATGTCTCCTGTTTCTTTAGTGCCCTTCTGCATATATTTTTTAAATGTTTCATTTTCCCTTTTAATCATATTATTAATTTTATCTACATTTGGACATATGACTGAACATTTAGAGAGGCCTATTTATTCTTGTCAATCTTTCACATGAGAAATACTGAGTTAACAAACAAGAATAGAAAATTGTGAGGACACTTTGAAGATGGGGAATTAAAAACTGAGCGCAGTGCGAAAGGATCATTGCTATAAAGCTAATTGAATTATGTGCATTCATATCAATAAATGAAATCTTTCACCTTCTGCCACTTTTAGGGTTGAAGATTATGTGAGGGATTTTGTCTTTCTAATATCTTTAGTGAACAGTCAGGTTATTAAAACTTTTTGATATGGGGATCTCTTTTAAAGGAATTACCTTTCTAAAGAGGACAAAGGCATATGTTTATACTTGAAAGATTTATAAGATCACAGCATTATCTCCATAATGGAATATTTACATTTTTATTTTATAGCAGGTTCACTGATTTTCAAAAAGAACCCACATTGTTGGATTGTAAGGATTTTAAAGCCATCTCTGATCATTTTTTATGATGCAAAAATCAGATCTAAAGAATGATAGCCGCTGTGTCTCATATTAAAGATTACTGCTCGGTACAAAGATGAGCAGTTGCTGAAAATGTGACAGTCTGGGATTTTAGAAAACAAACTTGGAGGAACTTATCTATGCCCAAGTCTCCATTGCTTAGAAGAACTTCAGTGCCAACTTTGAAGACATTTGTTATCATTATCATTGCTTAAAATATCATTTTAATTTCACATCTTCAAAGGCATTCTTTTGCCCTGAAATATTCCAGTGGTTTCTACAATATCTGAAGAACTATGATTTGAGAATTAGAAATTTAAATTGCCCAGGCTTAATATTAGAGCATTTCCGTTACCCTTTGCAGGTTTTGAGGCAGCTTATTCGACCTTACAGTCTCACCAGGAAGCTAATGGGAAAGCCTTGCAGCAATCTTCACAGGAAAGTTTCCAAATGTCAAGTGTCATCTTTCCAGCTGTTAGATGAATGGGTAGCCAAGAGGCATTTATTTGGGTGTGCAGCCCCTGTGAAATCTGGGTGAGGCAAGAGAAAAGGCTATAATTTGGTGGTTAGTTTACCAGTATTGGTATAGTTGCAGATCTCTTTGCCAGGCAAAGGACTTCATTTTGCGGTTTAATGATTGACAGCCAACTGCAGTGTTCCTGCACTTAGAGAATAAAAATGCCTTTAAAAAAAAAAAAAAAAAAAAGAGGCTTCATCGATATGTCATACTAATTTTTGAATCCTTCACTGCTTCAGATAAAAACAATCTTATCGATGGACCTGGCTTCTTCTTTTCTAAACCCCTCTCCAACTGAGAGGATGTAAGGCTTTTCAAATGACAACTGTATTAAAATCTTGAGACCTATTGAAAAAGTGTCCTCCAGTTTAAGATATATAGCAAACTCTTTAATTCCTATGTTAAAAGAAGATTGATATGAATCATTGGCCACTGTCAGGTTGAAAAACAATGAATATCAATAAAAAGACACTTTTAAATCATAATGGATTCAGTTTGAGATAGTGATAGACTCCAAAAAATAATATTGAAGTATGTCATGGGTAAATGCTGTTTCCATGCTAAGTTTTTCCACTTGGTCAGGATCACCACATTGAAATGAATTCAGCCCAATTTCTCTTTGGTAAACTATGCCTTTAGACTGAACTAGAATCAGAAGTGCATGTGATCTCATTTTTATCCCTTCCAGTGAGAAGTAGTAACGTTAAATTTGCTTATAGTCATTGAAAAATGAAGTCTGTTTCAAGTGTTTATAAATAAGCATATGATGAACCCCATAGACTATCGGTAGAGTTTGCCTCTTTGATGGTAGAGTCATGTTAATTTTTGACGAATTCCCTAGCTAAATATTTCAAAATAATTATTAAGGATCAGAAGCTTGACATTTTTCTATTAAAATTTCTGCTTATAAAATGGCATAGCTTTTTGGATATGAAGGGGGATTTACTTTTTATAACATCTATATGTTATAATAGGAAATCAGGGGAAAAAATGAGGAATGAGCCTATATCCAATGAAGTTATGAAAACAAAACTATCTAGTTGGTGATAGGGAAAGAAAATACCATGACAAATAAGTGATTTTAATGCCTTTTATTGACTTTATATAGGGTTCCAAACCTTTATTAAATGGTAGCGTTTGACCTGAAAAGTAATTTAAAATGAAATTGTCTCCATAAAGGCAGAATATTTCCTTACCAATACAGCAGTAGATTGCTACTTCAGGCAGGTAGCTCAAGATTAGAATGGTTAGAAAAAATGGCTGAAAAATCTGATCCATGCCATACTGAACCTGACCTCAGTGGGTGCTGAGGGAGTATGAAAGAAATTAGCCACTGCTAAGTCACTTGGTCTAAATGGTCTATAGGTGTTACGAATTCCATGCCAAACCTCCAAAACCTTGATGCCTGGGGCTGTGTGGAGCTCCTGAAAATATCACAGTAGAACAAAGCACTGAAAATCTTTAGCTTGCTGGTGGAGATTTAAATACAAAAATTTTCATCAGAACTTTGTTCTTCTACATTCAGTGATTTAGTAAAGTTGAGTCTTATATAAGTTATAAAGGACTAAATTGAAAAATAACTAGATACAGGTGGTATAATGAAAGCCTAAAAAGGTCAGGAGATCTGGGTTCAAAGTCTGACTTAATTACTCATTAATTCTGCCTTTGGTGTTTGGGAATGTCAATTGCCTTTTGGTTACCTCACTTATGGCACAGTGTAGTCACAGAGGTGGAATTCTCAGCTCAAGGACTAAAAATATTTAAAATCTCAAATGCATTATCTTGAGCCTCACTATATTTATCCATAAAAAAGACAAAATTAGTTTTTTATGCTTCTGAAACCCAAATTATGTGTTAAAAATAAAGAATCTAATTTATCAAATACCTATGATATGCTGATTATCTTTTTTAGAGGCTTAACGTTCACATCATACTCAAAATTATGCCTGCCAGAATAACTATTTTTCCCCCATTTTACAAATTAGAAAACGTATGCTAAATTTTGTTTGAGAGGGCTATGGCCCTGGAAATATTTGACTCAACCGCTTAAATATGGGTCAGAAAGCTGAGGAATATCCCAACACATGCCCCCTTAATGTCCATCACTGGGCTAACCCATCTCCCCACCTCCTCCCCTTTGAACTCTCAGATTGTTTCCTGGAGTCCATGGTCTCTCATGGTTCTTCTCCCCTTCTGATTTCCTCCCCTTCAGTTTTCCCTTCCTTCCTCTAATGTCCTCCATGCTATTCCTTATGTTCAAATAATGAATCATGGAACACTACGTCAGAAACTAATGGTTTGGTGACTAACATAACATAATAAAAAATGAAATAGTGAAAATAGAAAAATAATAAATTGTTTAAGTTCCCAGGGCCTTAGTATCCATACTTATCAATTACGGGTTGATAATATGATTTAAAAAAAAGAAGAAAAGAAAAGAAAGAAAGCTAAGGAACAGATTTTAAAAGAGTCAACTCAACTCACAGAAAAATTCACTCAGGAGAAGAGAACCATGATAGAACTCTCTGAAAGGGATTTAAAATAAATATGTTAAAGACCCCCAAAGAGATAAAGACAGCAATAGCATCCATAGAAAAGAACAGGAGAAATGTAATGCCTTTGTTAAGGTGTTATGGTATGGCCTGCTGGGGCTAGAACCCAGGTGTTTCCATTCTTAGCCCTACTGTTGTCAGTAATCATCCTTGCCCCTTCCTCATCATGTCCTGTGGTTGAGCTTCAGTTGTGCATATGGAAGGCAGAACACATAAGTAAGTCCCTCCCAATCATCAGAGAACTCTGTGCCAGAGTCGGGATGAGAACAATGGCCCTGGGCTTTTCTGGTCCATACAGCTAGTCCTCAGAATGATCTTACTTCATTTTTGGATCCCTTCACAGGCATTACATGGTCACCATATGCCAGACAACATCCCGTGGGAATGTAACCTTCAAAGTAATTCTTTGTCAGTTTTGTTTTCTATTATCTTCTGTGCCTAGAACAATGCCTACCTGATAGTAGGTGGTTGACCAATAAAATGCACTGTGTGGCAGGCACTTGATACTATGACTGAAAAATCAAATGTGCTGAAGAAATGTTTTAAATTATGGGGCACATGAAGCAGACCATACAAATTCACATGGCTCATTGGTGATAAATATTTAGACTGCTCAAACAGGTGATGGGGTACAGTTATCATGGAAACAGAGGATAAAAATGAGCATACTCACACATTATAATTTTTTTCCTGTGATCCTCACTGCCATCCTTTACAAAAGGTGTTTTAACAGTGAGACAAAAGAGTTTCCAAGTGGCCTAACTGACCTGTTTCGGGTCCAAAAATAACATCTGAGTGACTGTATTAGTTTTTCCCTGCGTCCCATCCTTACCTTGGCCTATTTTAGTGACTTTCCCTCCCAGAAATACAAGGGTTAATAGGTTAACACAAAAGCAGTATTTCCTGGTAGGTTGTAGACTTACAATTTTGAGCTTTTTATTCCAAGTCTTAATATTTAACATTGCTGTTGTCACCTTTCTTAAATGTCAGCTTCTTTTATTTACCTTCATCACTTTCACCTTGATCATGCTGACTTCTTTGTGCTACATGGATTTGCTGTCAGCACCACCCTGTGCTGGTCACCAGGCTTTTCTTACAGTAGTCATTGACATCTTGTCAGCACTGTCACCACCTTTGCCCCCAGGCCTGTGAATATGGCATTTGTTACCTTATTGATTGACACTTTTAAAAATTTGTCAACATGTTATTCATGATTAGGGAGGGGAGTCTTGGCTAACTTACAAACCACTTCTTAAAGTTAATTCACTAGTTTATCCTTTTACCAAACCCTTTGTGTTTTATGACATGGGGCCTCTGTGTAATAGTCTATGAGATATTTTCTTAATGAATGATACTATAATTAGTAGAAGGTGAAAGAAACCAATGTTATTGCAGTAGCTCAGTTGATAAGTTGAACCATTCATTTCAAAGTCAGAGTGTATACCAAAGTTGCTACATGCATGACTCTGCTCACATCCTTCTCACATGTGCTCAGATGTTATTTTATTAAAGAAGCCTCCTTGGGCACCAAATGGAAACTTGTGTCCCTGCCTCTAGCCACACGACTGCCTAACCCACATTATACTCTGCATTCTGTTTCTGAGGAGAAGCCACTTGAAAACACACTATTTTGGGTTCCTGGACCCAACTGCAATATATGTGGCATGAGTTCCCCATGCCACAAAGCAATACTTGGGACACCAGTTGGGTATTCTATAATTTAACTCAATTCCAACACTATGTACCTTGAAATATGATCCCACAGGTAACCACAGTTCAGTAGACTGTCCCACCTTCTGCCTTCCCCTGCCACTTCACATGCCAGTCACAAGCCCAGGTTACTGCCTGTGTTTTTAACCAACAAGCTGTAGACTGAAGATTCCAATGACCACTTCCAACACAGGATGCCAATCCTAAGTCCAGGTTGTTACCTGTACTTCTGACCAACTGGCTATAGATCAGAGGTTTCTATGACTGCCTTCTTGGGTTCAGTTTTTGCTAGAAAGGCTCACAGAACTCAGAGAAACATTGTACTTAACTAGCTCACTTGTTTATTATAAAAGGATATAATTCAGGAGTAGCTGGGTGGAAGAGATGCTCAGGACAAGTATGGAGAAAGGGTGCAGAGCCTCCATTCCCTCTCCAGTTGCACCTTTCTCCCCATCTCCACCTGTATACCAACGTGGAAGCACTCTGAACCCTGTCCTTTGTTGTTGTTTCTGTGTTTGTTTTTGTTTTACAGAGGCTTTATTACATAGTCATGATTGATTAAATCTTGATTCAACCTCAGACCCTGTCAAATCCCTAGAGGTCAGGGGGTCAAAGGGATGGGACAGAAAGTTCCAACCCTAGAACCATGTGGTGGATTTTCCTGGCAACTGGCCCCCATCCTTAGGTGCTTTCATCCATTAACATAAAAAAAGACACCTTCATTGCTCTCATCACTGGGGAAACTCTGAGGGTTTTAGGAGTTAGAAACAGGATGACAACCAAATATATATTTCTTATTATAAATCATGACATCATACATACACACAGGCACACACATACACTCATCCATGTTTTTGATTCCTTCTCCCACCATCACCCTGTAATGTAAAATCCATGAAACCAGAAAATGTACTTTGTTTACTGCTATGTTTTTAGTACTTGGTCACAATGCCTACCATATAGTAAGCACTTCATAAATATTGTTGAAAGATCAAAATGGCTAAGAAACATTTTAGATCATAGGACACATGAAGTTTAGGAAGTACATTTTACAAGTTCACTTGGCTTATTGATGCTGTATTATTCAGCTTGGGTTGCCATAACAATTTACCATAAATTAGGTGGTTTAAGCACTAGACATTTATATTCTCCAGGTTCTAGAGGCTGAAAGTCTGAGATCGGGGTACCAGCATGGTTGGGTTCTGGTAGGAATTCTCCTAGCTGTAGATGGCTGCCTTCTCACTGTGTCCTTGTGTGTGTCTCTTCTTATGGAGCTACTAATCCCATTGTGAGGGCCTTATCTCCATGACCTCATCTAAACTTAAGTTACTCCTCAAAACCCAATCTCAAAATAATATCACTTTGGTGTTAGGGCTTCAACATATGATTTCTGGGAATACAATTCAGTCCATATCAGTTGCTAAAAGAGCTGGTAACTGGCAGTGGGAGTCAAGTTTAAATGGAATTAGAAGAATAAAAAATGAGCATGCTAGGAAGAGAAAATAGCAACTGCAAACACCCATAGAATGATAGAGTTTAGTGGATGTCATCTGTGACTGATAGGTGCATTAACATTGGTAGTGGCATAAGGTCAATTTGGATAGGAGAACAGGACCAGTTCCTGAATGATCTTGTAGGCTATAACAGTTTGAATACTAACAAAATGCAATGAGAAATGAATGAAAAGTTTTTAAAAATCAAATTTGTGTTTTTAAAAAGGCTCTGGTGCAAAGTAAAGAGTAGATTCTAGTAGGAGGCAAGGGAAATGGAAAAAACAGTAAGAAATAATCCCAGTGAGATAATGATGGCAATGAGTATAGATAGAAGTATATGGATTCATATATTTTGAAGATAAGAGTCATTAGATTTGCTGGTAGAAGAAAAATGGGGAATGAAATAAAAGAAGTATCAAGAATAATACACAGATTTTTGGCTTAAGATGAATGAATGGTAGTGTCATAAAGTAAGTGGAGAAAACTGGGGGAAGAATAGGTTTTTTGCTGAAGAGGAGGAATTTTTGTATGACACTACCTTAGGTTGCTTCAGAACTGGTAGTTGGGGGTGGAGATAAAGTTTAGATGAAGAAAAAGATCACATGGATTTGAGTTAATGTTTAATTTTGTAGCCTAATTCTGCACTCAGGTTACCGATAACTTATTAAGAGCAATATGGCTATAATCCTTTAAAGAAGTGAACAAAATGGGATCATTATTTTTAGACACTTTTCTGTAGCCTCATATCTTTTCTAAAATTTTCAATACAAATAGTAATTTCTCAAAATGGAGAAATGAAATCTGATTTTATGTCATAATTGTAATCACTCTAACTAGGCCTTTAAACCATAGAAGCAGCTAATCCAAATTAATTTCTGCTTTGCAAGTTTCTCTCCTCAATAGATATTTCTTCAAAGGGCAAAGTAACTGACCTGGAGTTAATTAATACATAAAACCAGCCTACGAATTAATCTAGTCCTAAGTAGCTATACAATGTTATTTATTCTTTGCCTTAAAATAATCTCAGAATGGATGCTTCTAGAGCAGCTGTACCTTAAGATAGGGACCATTGTAGTTATATCACAATGAAATATAAATAAAATGAGTAAGTGAAAGCTGTTTGATGATTTTAAATTGGATGGAACATAGTGGTAGTTATTTTTTCTTCTTCAATCAAATATAACACTACCAATAGTCTTACTTTTAACAGAACTTTTTAAAATTTTAATTCTAGTAAAACAAATCAGGGAAAAATGCAATTTGGATACATAATTATGATGTGATTTTCTTTTCCTCAACAACATAACCATTATACATGCAAATTTCTCTGTGTGTAATTCCATGACCCAGCCAGGTATAGTAGGAGACTACCAGTGATGAAGAGTAATAATGTAATAATAAAATAATAGGCCATTATACTTTAAGATTGTATTTGTTTTTATTTTCATTCTAAAATGAAAGGCAGCATACTTGATTATCTTATCAATATCTGAATGGAATATACTTTTTATTTATGACAATAGATTTTTCCTTGTGTGTGTACATGTGTTGTGTTTGTTCTATCAAACCATTGTGAATAATTTTCAGATCAGTTTCCAATTTTGAGAACATTAGTGTTTCAGAAGAATATTGTTTATGTAAATAAGAGGAATTTGATATAATGTAGGCTGTGTGAACTTTGAATTCAAGTTTCACTCTATTATTTATTAGCTTCTTATCCTTGAAGAAGTTGTTTATTTTCTTTGAACGTCACTTCCCTTATTTTCAGTAAGAGAATAATGCCTAATTTGAAGAGTTGTGATTATAAGGGGAAAGCAGTACAAAAACACTTCTCACTGGGTCTGACATAAGTATTCTTTACAAGTAGACAAGTATCTTATTGATTCTGAGAATAAACTAAGTGTCCTGTTTTCATAGTAGGCCTCGATATTTGGACAATATAATGATGGCTGTCAGAATCGTGACTTTATAAGCAGATAAAAGTCCCCATATGGGCACTTTGTAGAGTATCTTCCCATCTTATAATAATACTTTATCCTCTTGAACAGGCCCCTGGTAGCCATTTATTTTAATAAAGTAGACATGTAATGCAATCATGACCAAACTTGAATTTCTCACTTGAGAATTGGGAATTAAGGGGAGCTTTGGCATGGCTAAAGAAACACTTCTCTGCCTTGGATTCACAGTTCAATTCCTTGAAATAAGTTCAAAAACTACTATTCCTTGAGCCGTACTCCAACCAATTCTGATGTAATTAGTGTGGAGTCTATCTAACCAGGACATCAGAATTTTTAAAACTCTTCAAATGTTTTTAATATGTAGAGTTAGAAATGACTGGGCTAGACCTATAGAATAGCAACCATTCTGCATAAAGAATCAGAGGACGCCAGTTGGCAGAGATAGAAGACTAAGCTAGAAGCATGTAGAAGAGTACAGAGAGGGAGAGACAGATTATATGGCTTTCCGTGAGGGTTAGCTGCATTCCTGAGTTTCATGAGATGCTCTTAACAGCCGCCTGAGGCTAGTTTCTATTGCTTGCAATCAAAGAAATCCAGTCTAAGCTGGAAGTTAAAAATCATGTGGGGCAGAAAAATGTTTCATTTTCAACGGGATCCTGGCAAAATTGCGAGGTCAGTAAATGTTTATGTCACTTTATGTGCCTGATATAGAATGTATACATTTATATTATTAACTTAATTGCCTGAAGTAGTTATTTACCGTTGCATTAAATAATTCTTTTTAGTGCCGTTGCTAAACTCAACAGTCTTCCAATGGTAAGAGTTGAAAGTTACTCTAGAATCATAGAATAATGGAATATATATCTGGAAAGCATTTGATGATAATTTCATGTAAGTTGATTATCATCTTACTGGGGACTAATGTAAAAAAGAGACTAAATAAAGGTCACTAGTCTAACGTATTCAACTAATATTTTGAGCATCTTTCTGCCATGTCTTATGCTAGGTGCTTAAATTAAATTAGGAGGAGACACATATATGGAAACAAACAAGTACAGAGTATGATAAGAGAACAACTTTGTGGATAGCCAGGCAGGTTTCATAGTGAAGATGACAACAGGACTGACTCTTGAAGATTGGTTGCAGCTTTCAAAGCAGAAAAGCCGGGCAGGAAAGGACATTTTAGAAGAAGAAGAAAAAAAAGTCAAAATGCATAGATACATTAATGATATTAATGATACTGTTTTGTTTGAGAAATTATAAGTAGTTTAATAAATGGAAGCATAAAATGTTGTGAGGGAGTGGAAGTAGATAAGAAAGGCTAAAAGAGGAGACTAGAAAGTGTGGGGAGTGGGAAGAGCCCAGATCACAGCTGGAGTTATATAATGCTAAGGAGCTGGTACTATATTCTGCAGGTAGTGAAGAACCTTGAAGGATTTTGTAGGTGGAAATGAAATGAGAAAATTTAAGTGTAAACCATGTAAATTTGGGACCTCTCATGGTTTATGCATGCCATGCAGATAATTTTTTATGTGAAATTGTAAGTGACTAGGGGCACCTCGGTGGCTCAGTGGGTTAAAGCCTCTGCCTTCAGCTCAGGTCATGATCCCAGGGTCCTGGGATCGAGTCCTGCATCGGGCTCTCTGCTCGGCAGGGAGCCTGCTTCCTCTTCTCTCTCTCTGCCTGCCTCTCTGCCAACTTGTGATCTCTGTCTGTCAAATAAATTAAAAAAAAAATCTTAAAAAAAAAGAAATTTTAAGTGACTAAAATCTTCACTCAAGTCTCCCCTTAAAAAATTCTGAGAGGGAAAAAGCAAACTTACTAAAAAGTCATCTTTAGACATCTCTCTCATTTACAATGTCTCTTAGTGTCTGACAATGGCTTCTGCAGAAGAAATGTCCACTTTTTACCCCTACACTATAACAATCTGCTCAACATCTCACTTTTCTTTAATCTCTATTTTTACCTCCCACTCTCTGTCTTCCTTTCTTTTTTTTTTTTTCTAAGAATTTATTTATTTATCTGACAGAGAGAGAGAGAGATCACAAATAGGCAGAGAGGCAGGCAGAGAGGGGGAAGCAGGCTCCCTGCAGAGGGGAGAGCCCGATATGGGGCTTGATCCCAGGACCCTGAGATCATGACCTGAGCCGGAGGCAGAGGCCTAACCCACTGAGCCACCCAGGTGCCCCTCTGTCTTCCTTTCAATTCTTTATCACATTACCCTCTTTTAATTCTATAGGTTTTTTTCTTTGGCATTTCCATTAAGTATATTTTGAAAAACCAAAGAAATCATGGTAATGTCCAGATTATAAGACAATCCCTGTTTTAAAAAGGGAAAGGATGGAGGAAATCACATAAATTCAAGTTCTTGCATTTAACCCTTTCAACTAGGTTAGGACAGTTCTCAATTTCAGAACATAAAAGGCAAATGAGATATTCAACAAAGGACAATGAAAGTGTCAGAAAGCCTGGGGAAAAAGGAGATTTGGAAAGAATATTATAGTTATTTAAAACATATCTGAAGTTGTCATGTGGAAAAGTGATTTTATTTACCTTTGTCTCTAAGAGGGCAGAGTTGCCTTTAAGGGTATTTTGTATATATTATATATGTGTATATATAGTACATAATACATATATATATTACATATATTTCTAATTCTAATGGAGATACTGACTTCTTTCACTTACTGATTTTAATAAGATACAATCACTGCCCTCAAGAAGCTTATGTTCTTTTGAAGAGAAAATCAACATGCACAGCCCAGTATGATGACTACCTAGGTACAGGCATATTTTAAATTGCAACGTAGCAGAGATGACAATAAGATATGTTAGACAAGGGAACGGAATGCATTAAGGAAATGCCCCAGGAAGCATATACTTGGGTAAGTGAACTGAGTTTGGAAAGATGAATAGTCATTTGATGGGTGAAGAAAGACTTGGGTTATATGTTAGGCCAGTGGAAGTACATAAAATAATTCATGGAGACATGTAGCAGTTATAATGAACTAGGCTTGGTTTTAATTCTGTGTATCATTGGTTGGTTGGTAGCTTTATTTGCATTCTTCTATTTGTGAGCTCCAGAGACATGTCTGTTTTGTTCATCTCTGTAACCTCAAGTTCTCAATAAATATGTGAGCAAAAATAGTTTTATATGAATATTAAGAATTGTGTCTGAGTTCAGGGGCACTACATTATTGAAGCAGCCAGTATATGCCATGAAAAGAAATTTGAATTTGGCTTCCTGAAGATGTGGATAAGTTTTAGCATATTAGTAATTAAGCATATAGCCAGATATTTTCAGTGTAATCAGTGAATTGAAATAATGTTATTTTTTATGCCCTAGGAGTAGTCAAAATAAAATTATTTATCTACAGTGGCCAGGGAGTGCTTCAGATTGGGAAATTTCATAGTAGGTGGAGAAGAAAGATGAGATGGGAAAAGGTATAGAAGCAGGATGGCACAGAGTATTTTTGAGGAAGAATGACTGAAACATTTGATTTCTGAGAGATGGCTTAAGGTGGTGGGAGGAAAACTGACCAAAGAAATAGAAAAAATACACACTTTATTCTGGCTCTGCCACTAACTGAATAACTTATAGGTACTCACTTAACCTCCTTTACCCTTAGTTTTCTCTTTATAAAGTAAATCTTTTAAGGTTGATTATCACTTTGATTGTTCTAGTTCTAAATGTTTTTAAGTTTATGTGTAATATTAAATATAGCTGAAAGGATTGATTTGGGGCAGACAGTCTGTTGAGGAAGGTAAAGAATCGTCTATTTACCTTGATCTTCACTTACTGGTTTTTCATTGATTCTTTTATAAAATTATTTTAGTATACTTTCATTCTATTTGTTTCATATAAATTAATTTATGTTCAGTATTGAAAGTATAAAAGGTAAAATGAGGAAGAATCTAGAAATTAAAGGTCATCCCAGTCCCACCTAGTTCAGATAAGACTAGTTAACATACTAATATTTACTCTTTATGACAGATGGTAAACAGAGAGATATATAGCAATAGACATAATAACATATACTATTATAATAAATATATGTTAAATATTTATTTACTTCCTTATTTTTTACTGAAAACTTTTGGACTTACATATAATGTTAACCCACTATTTTTTCACTTAGTACAGGATAAACACTCTTTCATGTCAGTACATTTTTTTTTCTTGTATCAGCTTCTGTATCAGTCTGATGCCAGTGTAACATTCCTTTTTACAGTGGTATTATTGGGGAACTAATTTTCATTGCTCAACATCTAGGTTGTTTCCTTATTTCTTTTTTTTTAATTAAATTTTTTATTTTAATACCAGTATAGTTAACATAATCTAGGCTGTTTCTGACAACTGTTATTTATTAACACTAGTGGATGATTGGAAAAAATAGTATTGTATGAAATTGAAAATCTGGATAACATATTCTTTAGAAGAGAATATGAGATGTACTTCAAAGCAGTTGAGTTTGAATTAACAGCAAAGCATCCATATCCAAAGGTCTTGAAGTCTCTTGGAAATCTGAGTTTGAAGGTTATGAATGAGATTTGGGAGGAATTAGCCTCATTGTGAGAGGTGAAATTTGAAATGCTGAAGTTGTCTGAGCAAGGGTACAGAGGGGAACAGGCTTTTAAACTTCAGAAAAGGAAGCATACATTGGGCAGGAGTAAATTATGAGGTTGGACAGACTGGGTTGCTGTAGCACCACACTGTGGTAAAAAGTCTCAAAGACAAAACAAAACAAAACCAAAGCCCTGTCTGGGCACTAGGAAGAACAACTGCCTATTTACAAGTTAAGATTTTAGATTATATCATATATGCATACACATCAGTAGTATTTCTGTCAATAAAAGAAATACATATTTTATAAGAAGCTGTACCTCTCATTTAGAAGAGTTTTATATGTCTGTTTACTTTTTGTTCATTGTTTGCTTTGGCTTATTTGTTTTATATTTTTGTTTTGATGCTTAAGGAAAATCTTGTGAAGTTTGTCCACATCATTCCCTTTTTAGCATTAAGGCAGCAACCCATCTTATGAATTTCAGGGCAGTGCCTTTATATTTTAAACTATGTAAGTTAAGAAATGCAAGTTGAACTGTACATCTCTATCTGCCTCCTTGGGCTGTTGCTTGATACCATATAGCAATGATTATAACAAATTCATCTGTAAGATGCAGAGATTAGATATGTCACTACAAAACCTTTGAAAGAGAAGAAAACTAGTAGTGTCATTCCCCTCACCTAAATAAGAATATGGAACTATGTGAATATCTGCTATTAGCATCAGGCACAAACTTGCCTGAAATATCTAAGATTCCTCAGATACAAAAAGTACATCTTGATTTTTTTCCCAGTGTTGACCAGTCCGTACTGTCTGGAAAGTCTTCCTTAGTCTAACCTAAATTTGCCTGATTAATTTAAACCATGATTTCACAGCTGAGAAAAATCACTTCATAGGTATACTTCCCCTCATGTACCCCTGTACAAATTCACACACACACACACACACACAGATCAAATTAACATATTCCCTATATTATACATTATACCTTTTGTCTTTGCTAATCTTTTTAATAGTATTACAATTCCACATAAGGAAAGGAGAAGTTGTATTCACAACAGAACTGACCGGTATTCCAGAAATGTGCCTGGAAACCCAGAACATTCCTGGCAGAAGATGCCTGCTGTAGTTGTAGCTTTGATGTGATCAGGCACCTCTTTGTAGGTGCAAGAAACACGTTAGTCTTTCAATTGACAAGTTTGATGCCTTTTTACATATTAAGTGAACTTTACTTTGCATTATAAATGGTGGAGGTCTGGAAATAATTTGTATGCAAGTCATGGCAATTTTTATCTGCATAAGACACACTCCTGTAAAATTAAAGTTATGCTCAAACAAGTTTACCTTTGAGTGATGGTTCACAAGAGAAAGGAGTTCTTACTTTGGAATTAACTAGCCCTATCCATTCAGTTTGGCTTGGAAAATTCGTCCTTTTTTATATTTGCCAGTATTATTTGTCTTTCAGAGATAAACAGAGAGAAAGGGAAGGAGGGAGAAAAGGAAAGAGACAGAGACACTTTATAAACCAAAGTCCTGATGAGATCGTTAATAACCTCCCCAGTCAGGAAGAGACATTTAGCAAGTATCAGTGTTTTGGTAATGTAAGGTAACATTATATAGTGTTCCTTTAACGAAGGTAATTTTCCAGTTTTGAGAATCAGGTGAGGACATTAACTGTTTTTTTTTTTAAATTTTCTTTAAATTTTTATTTAAACATATAATGTAACCCCACCACCCTCTCCCAACACCCCTCTCCCCCAGCCCCCTCAGTTTGTTTTATGACATTAAGAGTCAGACATTAACTGTTTTGGTACCTGTTTGGGTTCTAAAAAAAGAAACTCTCCTCCTGCACATGAGTACATTCCCCACTTTCCAAATTAGATGTCTTCTTGTGGCTTATGATCTCCTGCCTTTTCCAATACGCCTGGGAGGTTGGAAAATAGGCACCCAGCATTCCTGCTGCTGTACTGAAAATGGTAGAGGAGAAAAAGACATGGACATATTAGGTGGCTTTCCTAAAATCTCATAAACAGAAGTGAGACTACTGGAAATTGAATTTAGGCCTCCTGACTTGCTGTTGCCCGTATCTCTGAGCACTAAAGACATCTTCCACAAATTAAGTACAGAAGGGCTGGTTTATGGGACCAAGGAGATAAATTCTGAAATTTTTCCCTTTTGTGTTTGAATCTCCCTATGTTTTAAATAGAGTTTTTGTTTGTTTTTTTAATTGATTTTATTTCTGTTAATACTCTCTATACTACCTTTTAAATTAGAAAAAGATAACATTATATGAATTTGGGTGACTGCTAACTGATTTTTTTTGCCAGTTTTCATCATTGTAAACAGACCGATATAATCAATATTAATTTGAATGGTGTGTTAAAGTGATTTTTGTCAAAGATTATATGGAAAAATCAGATCTGATGCAAGAACGGTTATTGACTGTTTGTTTTTTGCAGTCACAATATGGAGCTCCGGTTTCTGCCCAGCCTGAACTGCCCCTCTTTTACACGCCTATTGATCTGGTGGACATTAGTGTGGAAATGGCTGGACTGAAGTTTATAAATCCTTTTGGTCTTGCTAGTGCAACTCCAGCCACCAGTACATCAATGATTCGAAGAGCTTTTGAAGCTGGTTGGGGTTTTGCCCTGACCAAAACTTTCTCTCTTGATAAGGTAAGAAAATATTTATGAAGTCATGTTTAAATGTCTATCATGCATTTTAATTAGAGCAGAGATATTATGATGGTATGATTTTTCTGACCATGAAATCATAGTTACTCAAATACAGACGAGACCTACTAGTCCAAACTAATTTTTTTTTCTTGCCAATCTTTCTTTCCCATGGAAGGCCATGAATTTCCTATTTTGTTTTGTCTAGGAAGCATCAAAAATATATATATAACAAAAGTGGCTATTTCATGTGATAATGACGAACTCATATTTTTTATTTTGGCACTAATTATTTTGTGATTTCTGGATGTGTGTGGACGAGGACATCTACCCGAACTGAAAGTTGGAGAGACTATGAATTGGTTTGTACATAATCCCGGGACCCAGATCAGGTCAAAAAGAATCACTCAGTGTACCTCATTTGTGCTGGTAATAAGATTCTTCTTGAATTTTTAAATATAGAAACATTTTCAAAGTACATATACCTGAGTTTAATTTGGCAGGATGACTTTGTACTCACACCATAAGTGGACATACTCAGTAGAAAATAAAGTACGTATTACGGTTGAGATTGAATCTTTAAGGTACACAAAGCATATAAATTCATGTTTTTAAAATAGTACGAAATATACAATAGAAGGTTGCATCCTTATATGGTTTTGAATTAGAAAAGCACAGCAGAATTTAACATTCTTAGATGCTTTATTGATAAAATTTTAAATGCTAAATCTATCAATGTATTTAGTACTAACTGGTAGTTAGTAATAATTAATGTATAAGAATGTGTGAATCTAGTGACTGAGAAAACTGTATCATTATTTAAATCAGCCTTATCCGTAGGCAAAGAAAATAATAGAGAACAAATATGCCCCATTAAGCACATTCTCTCCTTCTTTCTCTGCTTACTAGGATCAATAGCTAGCATTAGTATGGCTAAAACATTACGGCTGTCTTATTCTGACAGCTTTACAAGATGCTATGTGTAAGTGTGATGAAGAAAATCTAGAGAATCCTCAAAAGTTAGAAAAACCTGGGCATAAAAAATTTCGTGAATGTTTTTATGTTTAAATAACTGAAGGGAGGTTCTTTTTCAAATTCTTTGGTTAAATAAAGTGTAAAGATAAACAGTGCTTACTGGATGCGGCTTTAGAATATCATTAATCAATTGTTTACAGCTTTGTAGAATATTGATAGTACATTTGTCTTTGTTTCAATTCATTCTTTAAGAATAACTTGGAAAAAAAAAAGAATAACTTGGAAGCTGTAATCAAATGTTTAATCTGTTGAGAAAAACTGAGTCTCCAACACCATTTAATGACTACATTATAGTTACTGTGTTTTAAAAATGTTATATGTAAACAGAAATAGGTGGCTAATCAGGTACAAGTAAAGAACTGTAGGAAAAAAGGTGTTTGCTTTGAATTTGCTGTTTGCTTGCAAAAAATTGAATTCTGATTAATCAGAGACATTTGTCTTTACTCTGTTGGTGACATGCATTGATTTGTGATGCTGACTCTTTCAGTAACCTAGGAGCAGTTGCCTCTATTAGGATCACCAGCAAAAATAAATGTGGAAGCTAACTTCCTTCTAAACCTCCAGTTTGAATTTAATCTTATCAATTCACAAGTCTGTGATGCTGGTTCAAAGAGAGAGTAAGCAACAAATGCGAATTAAATTTGGCATATCAAACATTATGTTGGGGGCTTTAGGAAGCTCTCTGTTACTTGCTTTGATGGTGGGTAGAACACAATATTTGTACAAAGACTATTTTAAATGTATTTTTGTAGATTATAATGACATAAATAATGATGCCACCTTGGGCTTATATAATGTCATTTTCAAAAACAATTGTTTCCCATACATGCTTTTGCAAAGTTGTCAGTTTGCTTCATAGAGATCTAGGGTTTTTGTTTTGTTTTGTTTTCTTATGTTGTCCCTAATTAGTGATTAAACCTGTTGTGAATGTGAAATTGTCTTATGAGCGTCTGTGCTTTCTTACTGATGAAATGTTGTAGCGTACAACTCAGTAGGTAGAAACACGTTTTCCCACAGCCTCTTACTAAAGACATCTATTACAATATTATATGTACTATACATTTGTGTGACATTATAGCATACCAATTTAGATTAGCCTTATTATAATTTATTATGCCAATTCAAGAATCTACTTAAAATGTATTAAAATTCAGGATCTTGACATTTGAAATTTGGATGCTCTTAATATGACAAAGGTTATTCTATGGAGTTTTGTTATCATATGAAATATTAATATTTCACAGTACAGTTTTGAGGAAGTACAATTTGCCGAGCCTGCATATGATAAAGAAATTAAATGCTTACCAAGGGAGTTCAGTAAAAATTAGAGCCCTGCCTGAACATCTGCTGGAAATTTTATTATCCTGTCCTACTGACAGGGTGGCTCCCTTGTTGTTTTTCTAGATTGACAGCTGAATATTGCTCTGATTTCTGCTGCAAATATGTTTAGGTGAACTTTGTTTCCTTTTTTTTTATTTTTTTGGGAGTTCGGAACATGCTTTTGATTTTCATCCTATACTTTTTTTTATACTCTTGACATTTGTAGATGCCAGATTGAGGTCTAATATGCTGTAGCAACGATAGACCATTGACTTACACTGAAATGCCAGTTGATATCTCAGTAAACAGAAATATTATTATTCCTTACTGTGCAGTCTGTATAAAAGCTGTATGTGGTTTCTTTAGGGAGGCAAATGATCAGATTTTTAATGTCAAATATAAAAAGATCTGTGTTTGCTTTTGTATTAAATAACATCAAAGAGGGCTTTTATTAACTATATTCTTCCTCCCCAAATCAGTCTTCCCTGGAATGTCCCAAAATACATAGATTGCCTTTCTTGAGACTCTCTTTATGTTTTATAAAGATGATATTTAAAATACCATCAAAAAATAATACTGAAAATATAATTAAAATTATTTTTACATGTAAGTATATATTGCGCTCATGTTTAAATAAAAAAAGGTGGGAGAGAAATCAGTGTCAAGCTTAATTAAAGCTAAACTATCATGACAAACCAGAGAAATGCTATGTTTAACTGGTAATATTAAAAATTATTTAGACTGCACATTAAAGAACCTCCTGACCAATGTCCACTGACAGGAAGTAGATAAAAAGATTCTATTTTTGTAAATTATATCATAAATTTTGTTCTCTCAGGCATCTACGTATTATATACTGCAAATGTGTAATCTGTGACTGCAAGTTGCATATATCTTTATCACTATATAGATAAACTCAGAAGTGTTTACTATTATTCCAAATCAGATTCAAACCTAAGCAAAAATTCACTTCATTTATAAGGTATGTAGTATAGATATTAGAACAAAATTGTGATTGATTTTTAGTAAGAAAATATCTTAATTGCATATATTTTGTTTTAATAAGTATCAGATGATTAGACAAAGAGATGCACATATACAGATTCTCTCAACATAAAATACCAAAAACTAAAAACTGAGAAATACATAAGGTTCTTCATTGTTTCTTTGGAATCAAATATTGATAGTGGCTTTTTCTGTAAAATACAACCTTATACCACATAACACAATGCTTAGTGTACAGGAAGAGTTTGATAAATGTTTCATAAATATTTGTTGGATAAATGAGTCAATAAATGAATAAATAGATTTTTGGCAAAAGCATATTGAGCTCCGTTTTTTTCAGTCATATGAACAGACAGTTAACACATAAAAAATTGACTGTTGTGAGTATTGATCTCAATCAAGGGAGAAAAGGCCAATTTAAAATTTTCATATCCCATGTTGCTTTCTGTGGTACATCCATACATGTCTGAAAATGAAAATGTCAGTGGAGTTTTTAAATGCATGGGTAGTGTTTTAAGACTTAAGAGTCTTTAAAATATAGAGAATTTTTGAGAAAACAGGATACATATTGCACAGTTTTAGGAAGGGAAATAAAAATCATCTGGCCAACTATCTAAGCTTATGTGTCAATAGCTATGACAGGGTAAATGTAACTTGTTTTGGAGTGCTTTTAGTAACAAGAAGTGTGATAGATCTTTAAGGCAATGCAGCCTCTTATAGCTATGGATAACCCTATTTTAGGAATATCTTTTTTTATTGACCCCAAATTGGCCTTTCTTGAATGTTCCATCCATATTTTATAGTTCTGCCCGCAGACACACCATGGAATAAGTTAGTCTAGCTTATTAACATGAATGAATTGTTGATTTTTAAATATGGTGGGGTTTTTTGTTTTGTTGTTTTGTTTTGTTTTCCCAAGTAAATATATACCCGAGAGAAACGCTGACAAGTGTGGAGAGGCAGTGACGTCTAGTGAAAACAGCTTTGGCCTGGGAGAATCCAGTCTCTGTCCAGAGCTACTTCTAAGGCTCTACGTTGCACAAGTTATTTAATAATATACATTGTTGTTGTTAGAATTATCATTATTTTTTTTAAGATTTTTTTTATTTATTTAACAGAAAGAGAGAGAGAGATCACAAGCAGGCAGAGAGGCAGGCAGAGAGAGAGGAGGAAGCAGGCTCCCCGCTGAGCAGAGAGCCGGATGCGGGGCTTGATCCCAGGACCCTGATATCATGACCTGAGCCGAAGGCAGAGGCTTTAACCCACTGAGCCACCCAGGTGCCCCTAGAATTATCATTATTATACACATAATTAACTACCATTTGTTAAGTGCATAGAAAGTGTAGACATTGCCAAATGTTTTTCGGAAGTTATAAGATAGTATTTTAAAACATTTTTTTCATATGAAATAAAAGAGTGAGAAAGTTAAACCAATTGCCTAGGACTTAGAACAACAATTATTTATTTGCTCACAGTCACATACTGAGTTCACGTGGGCAGTTCTTCTGCTTCACAAGGTGTCACTTGGACTCACTCATGCATTTTCAGTCAGTTGGAGGGATGCCCGGGTACTGGCAAGATGGCCTCATTCATACATATGGACCCTCAACTGGAGTTGCTGTAATTGCTCAGATTGCTAAGTCTCTCTCTCCACCTCTTAATTATCTCTCTTGCCTTGTGAGGGGCAAGACAGTGTTCCTTGAGTGGGACCCCATCCTGTTCCCTGGTAATGGTTCCCTAATTCGTTTTCCTGTCCACTATTGGCTCGGCTCTCTGGGCTCTTATTCTATCCTCTGAGTTGTGTTCTGTTTTAGTTAAGAAATGGCTAGTGTTGGCCATTCTTGGCAGTTGGGTATCTTTTTCAACCTGTTAGTTGCCATAGAAAGTTAAGAACCCCTATTATCTTTATTTCAATTGCCCCATGTAGTCCTAGTTCTTAATCATGTCATCAGAAAACTTTCTTAAAAACTTTTTGAATCTATTAAGGGCTGACTACATACCCTAAAGACACATTCATAATTCTTTTTGAGACAGATGGATTTTTATCCATTTTGGATATGTCTTCCTGCTGTGACTCAATGTTTTTAAGATTCTTAGAATCAATATTGTCTACCTGAGAGAATCAACTAGGACCTGCTTTAAATCTTTCTAAAATCTTAACAAAGGATCACATAGCAACACTCTTGATGTGATCTTTACCTGAAGGTCATTTCTTACTTTGAAAATCTTTTCCTCCCAGGGTAGAAAAAATACTAAGAGTAATTTTACTTTCTAACACAGCAAGTCCTGGGCCCTTTTGCTTTTGCTAAGTTTGCTTAGCAAATTAAATATATCTTTTTTTAGCTAATTTCTCTCTTACAGTACCTTACTATTCTTGAGTAGAAACATTCAACTGACACTTTCAGTGTTTTGTCTAGATATTTCTTTAGTCAGATCCACACATACATTATGTACATTTTCTATCTTCTGAATTATCACCAGAGATATTCTTGCCAATTGTTCTGTCACTCCATAATACAGGCCACCCTTTCCCAGTCTCCAATAACAATTTTCACACTGCATTTCAAGCCTCCACTAACAGTTTGTTCACCATTTTTCCAGCCTTTACTAACAGCTGACTCTTGATTCTCCAAGAGAGGTCTCTGCCCCCCTCCCATTTCGAAAGCCAATGCCACATGTTTTAGATTCTGTTATGTTAGCAAACATAACCAATTTCTGTATTACTTGTCTCTTGCTGCATATCAAAGCACAATTTAGTAGTTTAAAACAACAAGTTATCTGCTCGTGATTCTATAGGTTGGCAGTCTGGTCAGGGTGCAGCTGCATGGGCTTGACTTTGACCTATGGGACATTAGTTGTTCTTACTCATACATTTGCAGTGAGTTGACAGACCTGGTGGCTAGTGGTGCTTGATGGCTTTATCCACGTGTTTAGGACCTCAGCTGGCATAACTGGGCCTACATCTCCATATGGTCTCATCTTCAAAGAGACTGCATGGAGCTTGTTCACAAAGTGGCCATATTCTAAAAATGCAAGAGTGGAAATGATGAGTCTGAGACTCTGAATTTGTACAATATAATTTCCACCCTCCTTCTGTTGGTTAGAGCAAGTCACAAGTCCAGACCAGGATTTGGGAACATGGAAATTGCTCCTCCCATCCAAAGGCTAACATCCTCGGCACCAGGATTGAACCAAGTCTATTTGATACAAATCCAGATGTTTTCCTGTATATCATATTTTCTAATTTATCCTCTCTAAATCTTCTTATTTTATGTCTAAATTGAAGGCAGTTTGACTCCATCAGTGTTTGGCAGAGACCTGGGGTTCAACTGAGCAAGTACACTGAGGGTTTTCTATCCCCTACCTCTCGAGCAGAGCAGCACCCATGATTTTATTTCTATTTTGGTTTTATGTATAGTGTCATGGAGAGAGACTTTTGATTTAAAATCTTCTGGGAGTGATGAATCACTAAGTTCTACACCTGAAATTAATATTACACTGTATGTTAACTAACTAAATTTAATAAAAACTTGAAAAAGAAAAAAATAATAAAACCCTTCTAGAAATCCACTGTCTATCCGTTGTCCAAAGCCAGTCTCCTATTGTGCCAATTTTCTATAGCCACACTGGCCCTCTTTGTATTCCTCCAACATGGCAGTGTCCTCCTTCTCTTAGGCCGTTTTGCTAGTGTCTGCTTGGTTTGGAGTGCTCTGCCCTCAGATCTTTATACCTAGAGCTCTTGCTTCTCATTCAGTTCTCAGATCAAAAATTACCTCATCAGAGAAGTCTGTGCTGACTGCCCAAAACTCAGTCTTCCTATCCCACATTTCCCTGGTTGATTTTGTATTTTGTTTTTTTTTTTTTTCACTGCACTTACCACCGTATGAAATTACCATTTTCTTGATCACGTATTTGTTTACTTGTTTATTTTTCTGTTTTGGCCATTCAAAGTAAGGTTTATATAAGAGGGATATTGTCTTTCTTGCTCACTACTGTATGCCCTGTGCCAAGAACTATGTCTGGCAGATAGGAAGGATGCAATACATACTTGTTAGATGAATGAATAATTATAGGATTCTAATTTGAACCACAATTCCACATGACAGCTCTTCAGTTACTTGGAGACAGCTCTCATGTCCTATCAACAAGCCTTTTCTTTTTCTCTTCTAAATAGTCCTGTTTTCCTTTCTATAATAAGGTTTGCAGACTTTTTACCATGTAGGTTGTCTGCTCTCCCATGTGGATTTCGAGAAACTTGTTTCAATCCACATTATCTTAATTGAGAGGAAGTTGCCTACATTTGCACAAATTGCTAGCACCTATCAACCAGACAAGAATTCAGGAATAATATTGTCAGGACTATAAATGCTAAAAATAATATTTGGAGCTGCTAAGAAAAATTTCACAAATATGTTATGTAATAATATTTTAGAGCTCAGTTAATTCTCTTTGGATTACAATACAAAAGACTACAATTTACTCTTGTAACTCATTCTAAAAGGCCTTATTAGAAATAAAGATCCGAATCTTTTTAAACATTAAGTCAAACTGATTTATTTTATTTTTACTGAGTTTCTATGTTACATTATTATAAAAGTCTATGAAATAATAAATAAACAACTGTCCAGTGCATTATTTTCTCTGTTACAGTCCTAGCTTCTAATTTGGCGCATAATTAATTTCTATTTATCGTGTAGTATTGTTCTCATGGTGTATACTTACGCATTAACTAAGGAGTTATAATTATTTAAACAAATTCAATCTAAACTTCTCATCTGGGAGACTTTTAACATTCTAGAACCATAAGTGATTTCCATGTACTAATAGTTCGATTCTCACCTGGTTAGGTTCTTTAATTGTTATTTAGTTTCATTGTATTAAAATTATTAAAATTGACTCATCCTCAGATGATAAAGAATGGGTTTATTAAAAGGCTACAGGTCACATGTAATAGTCCTATGGGAGATTTCATCCAAATGCTCACTTCAAGACTATTTAGCAGGCTTTTCTATGAAGAAACCCTTATCTCACCAACAGTAAAAGAACATGTGTATCCTTGCATGCCCATTTCTGTCTACACTTAAAATATTGAAACTAAATCTTGCAAGTTAGAATCTAATAAAAAATATTCCACATCTTTCCCCAAGGTTCTAAACTAATCATTGTTTTCATCCACGCCATATATGCCAAACTTAGTTTGTTCAATAGAAAATATAGACTATGATGTTTCCAAACACAGGCTAATGCAGGTACTTCTAATAATAACTACAAATACTTTAATTGTAGCCAAAGTAATGTTTTTAACCAGGTACATTATTAAAGTTATTTAAATTGCTCCCAATCTTTTTTACCTTTTACTTCACAATTGGGCTAGTTGACTATGAAGCAGAGCAGTCAATTTTCCAATATAATTACGTCTTCACTTCTTTTCCATTTCAGGCTGTGATTTCACACTTGTTAATTAGTTAATCATTTTGTAGAGTGGACAAGGTGAGACTCAAATAGACTTTTTAATAATATAAATTGATGTGCACAATTTTGCTTTGGGTTAGAATGTAGGGGAACTGAACCTGTATTGGAATATACTTTTCAACTTTGGGGGTCTTATTTGTTTTGTTTTGTTTTAAAGTAACTCGTGTCAGGTTGATGGAAAATCCTCGTAATTATGGCTAACAGAAATTTTCATAAAATACAGTCCTGCTGATTGAGAGAGTGATTTTACTCTTTTCCTGTCTCACATAATTCTTTTGCAGGTTTTTAATTTAACTAGTCAAAAATATCTATATTTTGGCTATGTTTGGATGATTTAGTCTTGGTTGAAATTAAATGGCTTGAATTCCATAATACACTCCTTGCCTCTGTATTTTCTTCATTGATTTTTAAAAAGATTCTAGTTATTACTATGTAGGGATATTCTTTATCCTTCACTAAAATACTTGAAATATAAAACCAGTGACTACCTCACTGTCAAGTTTTTATTAAAGACATACCTACATTGTCCATTTTGTTGTAAGACTCACTCGGTTTTATTTATTTTTTATTCTTTTTGAAAGATTTTATTTATTTATTTCAGAGAGAGAGAGATCACAAGTAGGCAGAGAGGCAGGCAGAGAGAGAGGGGGAAGCAGGCTCCCTGCTGAGCAGAGAGCCCTATGCAGGGCTTGATCCCAGGACCCTGGGATCATGACCTGAGCTGAAGCAGAGGCTTAACCCACTGAGCCACCCAGGCACCCCAAGACTTACTCAGTTTTAAATTGTAGTTCTCTCTATGCTCCTTCCTCTTACATGACTTGCAGTTGGCTTCATATTCAATCAGCACTGTTTCTAAAATGAAGTGCTATTAGATGCTTAAGTAAGTGACTGCTTTTTAAGAGAAATATTCAGCCAAACTTCCTTTTCATATGCCAGTTACCTTTAGTTGCTGGACTTCTCCATTTGCTTCTTAAGTAAACTTCAGTTAAGTCCTCTGCTCTTTTTATCCTACTCCATTTACTCATTTGTAAATTTCTTCCATGGTATCCCACATATTTGGAACAATGTATCATTCCTCTTCTGGCAGTTCACCATCAAAGTTAAAATTTATCTAAAAGTATCATCAAGTGTCACTTTTAGGTATATGGTCTAGACTAGATGCATCCTGAGAGCTGTTGCTAATGTCCTTTCTATACCCTCTTTTTTATCTCATTCACTCAACACATATTTGTTAGGTGCTGATCATTCATATAGTGTGTGTGTGTGTCTCTGTGTGTGCGCACATGCGCACACACGCATGTGCCCATGCAAATGGTCTTTCCTCTAGAAAACTTGAATTCTAGTTCAGAGCATACATCAAAAGACTGAATATTGACATAAGGCAACAGAGATTCTTAGACTAAAAATGTTACTTAATAGGCAGTATTTTCCTCCTTTTTTTTCATCTCTAAGAGATTGTTTATTAAAACTGTATTGGATATGCACAGTGAGGGTGGAAGCCACCTCAGTATACAATTCCATACTTAGATTATAATTTACAAGATAAATTGGAAAAATGTAGAAGGCAGACAATATGATATATCTGATAAAAGTTACAAGGACTATTTGTAAAAGAAGAAGAAATCAAATTATCACAACTAATAAGGTGATCCTTGCATGGTTTTAGACAGTTCATCAGAATCATAAAATTATGTCTTTGGTCCAGTCTGTCCTGTTCCTTGTATTTCCTCCAATTGTTATAAAGAAAAATGACTTCATGTTTGAGCTTCATCTTTATTCTAGGCTGAAAGGATAGCACATGGCCATTCATGGTCATGAGAGTGCCATGCATATTTAAGATTCAGCAGCTAAATCTTACGTAAGATTCAGCATATGTATCACAAGGTGGTATAAGTAGCTGGAAAGACTATGGGAAAGGTCTCTTAGGCTAGAAATTCAAATGTGTTCGTATAGACAACAGGGAACCTGAAGAGGTTTTAAGCAAAGGAATTATTTAATGCAGTTTGGAATTTGCTGTTAATCATAATGTAACTTCTGTTCACCTTTTTTAGTAATATCTTTTATTTTTTCTCACACAGTCTCTCTTTTCTGATTAAACCAGTCTAATCACTAGGCTTATTATGTTTGTGTCCTCTATACCTTAATTTTGCCATTTTCCCTCCTAAGATAATTTCTTCTCCTACTCAAATATTAAAAAATCATTGATGATCCAATGGTTGTTGACCAATGGTTATCTTCTTTTCAGTCTCTGAGCTTTTATAAAATTTTGTTCAGTTGATGTAAGATAGAATGAATTATTTATGTGTTTGTTTATTTTTCTCCTTCTTGAATGTAAACCTCTGAAAGGCAGGTCCTGTGACCTTCAGGCTTTGCGAATGAAGGAACTGGAAAATACATGGTAATTGACTCTTTCCCTAGTCTAATCAGTAAAAGGGATGTGTCTTGCAATGTAGTGCATTGTTTAGCAATATTGTAAATATTAAATTGGCAAATATCACTATTTCATGATGAACAATTTCACTTCTTAGATAAATATAATTTTGTACAGCTATAATATTCTTCTTTAGGAGACATATTTTTAGGCTCTTTTTTTCTTGCGTGTTGTTATAGGTTCTTCAAAAATTTCTCCCACCCTTAGGGAACTCTCCCCTATGGCTCTTTTGAATCTCTAGTTACAACTTACTCCCTACATAATTCCTAGGAGCCTTTGAGTTATTTACCTTTTTTTTTATTTTTTTAACTGCTGAGATCTCTTTGCTTTTTCAGGGTCCCTACTGAAAAGACCTTAGAGTGACCTCACATTAACTTATTTTTTATGGGTCCTTTAACTGGTCCACAGGAAAATTTTATATTTGCTTTGCCCTGACAAATCCGAGGAATGCAGGCTGATCAAGGTATATTTGCATCATCTCTTTTAACTCATTTTTCAGCAGCAGATAAACCATGCTTTACCATTTAGATGTATCAAAGAGTACTGTACACTACACTCTCCCCCTCCAAAAGGAAAAAGAAATTGCAGGGAACACATATTGAGTATTCTCAGGGTCTCTCTTTTAACCCCTCTCTTGGGGCTTGGGGTTACCAATGAGACTCAAAACACAGAATTGGTATGATCCAAAGAAATCATCTTAAAATCTCCAGTATCCCCAACCTTTGTATCCTTATTGAGGGAGAAGTGTATAAGAGCTCTCTAAGGAGATTTTTGTCATGTACTTGAATACTTCTTCAAGGGGAACATTTATTTTTGTAATTTGTTTCAATTCCTCTTAAGATTGCAGCCAAAATCCACATTTTGATACTGTTAATTACTAACATCTGTCAAACTTTAATTGTTGACATTAATTGTATGATGGCCCATTATAAAAATTTCTTAAATTTTATAAAATATCTCTCATACTGAGATTTTTTTTTTCTGGATTTTGTGGGTAGCATTTAATTGATCACTGAGGTTATGATGTTAACATAACATCAGAATTGTTTTAGTCCAGGTCTTCCACTAACCTGTTGTCAAGATGGAATTAAATGTGCAAGAATTTTATTAGGTGAAATATGCATGGAAACAAATATGGAGGAAGGTGGAGAAAGCTGGGAGAGTCTTAAGGCAGTAATATTAAGTCTGGCTCCAGGTGAAGGAGAGAGGAAGGGAGGTGGAGGGGAAGCATCCTAGAGTGGCTTACATCTAAGGAAGTTTCAGTGAAGCCTTTGAGAAGTCTTCAGGTCTCAGGAATGAGCCTGCCTTGCTCTCTCTGTTCTGTTCAGTTATTGGCTGAGTCATGGTGCAGTACAATGCAGGAATGGGTCTCACAGCAGAAGAGCTGGGCCCTTGCTCAGTTATATTCCCTGTGGTTGGAGTTCTGTGAAGTTGCCAAAAGGATACTTGGATTTTCTGTTATAGCCAGCATAAGGTGAGCAGCATAAGGTAACCATACACTCAGTGTATGGTTTTTCAGAAGGTGAATAAGCAAACATTGCATTGTATTTTGAAATCTTCTCTTGATCAATACAAGAAGAAATGTTATGGCACCAAAGTTAAAATGAATTTACACAAAGAAAAGGATGTATTAAAAGAGAAAAATGAGATTGCATGCAGAAAGCTGGAGGATTTTGTGTTTTTTTTTAAGATTTTTATTTATTTATTTCACAGACAGAGATAGGCAGAGAGGCAGGCAGAGAGAGGGAAGCAGGCTTCTTGCTGAGCAGAGAGCACGATGCGGGGCTCGATCCCAGGACCCTGGGATCATGACCTGAGCCAAAGACAGAGGCTTTAACCCACTGAGCCACCCAGGCGCCCCTGGAGGGGTTATTTTAACCCTAAATTTTCAGTTGTGGTTTTCACAGCAAATCATAGTAGTTATTATTCAAGTATTACAGCTGTTTCTCTTTATTTGGAACAAAGTGTGGTGGGTCATCTCTTCCCTAAGTAATGTGACTGTCAATAAATTACTTAACTTCTCTAAACCTCAGCATGCTCACTAATAATTCCTTTTCCTTTTCTTACAGTATTTCCTTCCTTACTTACAGTAATTCCTTCCTTTTCTTACAGTATTTTAGCACTAACTCAGTTGGAATTTTTAAAAAATAGAAGATGTAAAAATGATTTGTAAAACACTGTATCAATAAAAGTTATTGTTACCATAAAACACTGTAACAATAAAAGTTATTGTTACCATAATCTGCATACCAAATTTAAACACTAATAGTTATGTAATCATTTATTAAAGCATATAAAATCATCAAATTTTGCCCCTCTTATTTAAGGATTCTTCCTCAGTGGTAAACCCACATCCAAGTCCCCATCATTTCTCACTGAATACTCTTCCAGCCTCTTGCAAGAGCCTCCCTGCTTGCGCTCTGGTCTGGTCCTACATTGCAGCCTCCAGACCATGGCCTGGATGTTCTTTTACAACATAAATCATATCGTGTCCCTCCTTTGTTTAAAATATTCCAGCAGCTTCCCATAGCCTTTCAAATAAGATCCAAAATCCTGTATAATCACTTTGCCATCTGGCTTTTGCCTACCTCTCAGACCTCATCTCATTCTACTTCACCTTGTACCAATTAAGCTAGAGTTAGCCTTTTCTAGGTTGCTCCAATAAGTCAACCTCAATCTCACCTTCACTAACTGTTCTCCTTCCGCAGAATTTTCAGACCCTTATATTCAAAAAGAAAAAGAAGAGAAAATTACTGCTAATGGAAACGTGTAAATAATAAAGGAATTTGTAACAAGTAGTTTGTTTTTTTTTTTTAAGATTCTATTTATTCACTTGACAGACAGAGATCACAATTAGGCAGAGAGGCAGGCAGAGAGAGAGAGGAGGAAGCAGGCTCCTCGTGGAACAGAGAGCCTGATGCAGGACTCCATCCCAGGACCCTGGGATCATGACCTGAGCCGAAGGCAGAGGCTTTAACCCACTGAGCCACTCAGGTGCCCCACAAGTAGTTCATTCTTATAGCAGTTTGCCAGATAATCGGGAAATATAGATGCCAACTAACCAATTAAACTACGAGGGGATGGTCGCATATTCTTCCTTTCTGTTCCTTTCCATTAATAGGAGATTTTATGACTTTTAAATCATTCAGTAAAATTTATCTTCTTTAGTATCTATCTCTAGAAAGAAAAAAGGTAAGGAGTTGTTCTTCCTTCTAGCTATTGGGATCTCATTAGTTACCAATTATAAAATCTGCAGAAAATAGGAAGTTGCTTATAGGGATCAGAAATTTCACTGCAAAGAGCAACGGATTTTAGACGACATACACATGGGCTCAGAGAGCAAAGTTTTTAAAAATGCTTTTTCATGCAAAATTAATAATTGTTGATGTAAATGTTAAAACACCCAAGTTGCGATTCCTGGTGTCTGGCCCTCTTCATAGTTCACTGAGAGAAAATGAGAAAATGCTGCTCTATCCTAGAACAACTCAGTGTAGGTGGGATTTATGTCTGTACCTGCTATTAACATTAATGGGATTTAATCAAATAGGGCTGATACACACATATCAGAAAAGTCACTCAAATATTATAGGCATAGCCAGTCATGGAACGTAATTCATAGTACACACGATGAAAAGTGTTTTATGTTAAAACATGAAATAAAACTTATTAAGAAGTGGACTTTATAACCATTTTTGGAGCAGGTACTTAAAATATCTTTAATATTGGACTTCCAGTATTAAATAAAAGACAAGTTTATAAAGAGTTCAATAATTGGACAGGCTACATATTGATTTTTTCCCCTTAGTTATATAATATTACCCACTTCTCCGTCCAGAGCCATGTCGCACCGGGTTGAAGAGTGCTAGAAACAGGGTCGCTGTTGTGTATTGGAATGTGGAGAGACAGAAAGGCTGTCACAGCAGTCAATAAGATCTGAGAGGTGTTGACTAATTGCCTGCTAATTACACAGTAAATTGTCTAATTAAGCTGATGGTTAATTAGGGTACGCCTGCACAGCAGTCTTGTGGAATTTGTGTCTGATGTCTGGGAAGCAGCTTGTGTAATCGGCAAACTGGTAAGGACTGGCAGAGAACATGACTGGAAAGCTCACGGCCAGTGGGTGACAGAATGAGGATTTAGTGGAAACAAAAGAGTTGTCACTTTTATACTGAAGGTTTTGTTTCAGTTCTGCAGTGAGCAGTTGACAAATATATCTGAAGCCTAAGTGACGTGAGGAAAGGAAGGCTTAAAATGTGCTTCAACACGTAAAATATGCTGCCTCCTTGCCCCCTATCAGCTCTGATATACCATATCACATGATATTACAATACACATGGCGTTGTTGCAGTTCCTCTTTTTAACATATGTTATTTGCTGTTCGTGTGCAAAAAAGTTACAAAAATCCCCTGCATCTAAGGGGAAAATTGTCTCTTTTATGAAAAAATGAAAAGATGACAAATATGACTATGTAATAAACAACTGAAATAAGAACTTTGAGTTCATTATTTGATTTTTAATTTATGCATCACTAAGAACCATAAAATATTAGACATAAGACAGATATGTTTGGATAATACTTTAAAGAAATAAAACAATTAATTAATTAATTATTTTAAAGCAAGAGAGAATGCGCCGGTGGGGAGGGGCAGAGAGAATCTTAAATGGGCTCCATGCCCAGTGCAGAGGCTAATGCAGGGATCTGTCTCACAACCCTGAGACCATGACCTAAACTGAAATCTAGAGTCAGATGCTTAACCAACTGAGCCACCCAGGCACCCCAAGACATTTTATTTTTAATGACAAAATCTCAATTTTACCATTTATATGACTTTATCATGCAACTAGCTTTCGCTTATAATTTAGTAAAATGTAAAAATAGAATATTTCAATATCATATTAAATGTTTCTCACTTCTGAATGGATATGAATTACCTGCAAAATTTGAGTGCCTTTAAAACTAAAAGTTCCAGGGGTTAGTTTTCCTGCTATTGTTATTCTTTATAGCTGAGGAAGTTTAACTTTCTATTTCAAAAGTTTTCTATGATTGAAATATGTGAAAATTCTCTAAGTAAACTAATCCATTGAAGAATACAGGCCCCTTACAAATGAATTTAGGTATACATACATGTCACCTCTTTATAAGGGACCTGATACAAATGATCACTTCTATTGCCACTTACCACCCAGATTCCAGCATTTTTGTGGATTATAGGTTGCAGTTGAAACAGAAGGTTACGGGTACACAATAAATCTTGGATTTGTACTTTTGTGTTAATAAAGCAAGAGAAAATTCTAGATATTTCAAAGCTAGATATCTAAAAGATAAGCAGGCCCTAATTGAAATTGTGATATCAAAATTTTTTCTGCTTTCTTAGCAAATAAAATATATGTTTGCCTGTGATTGGGTGGATATGTATATATTTTTTCTCACTGTTTTCCATGGAGAATTTGAAGTTCTGTATCTGCTATGTTTTTATTTATTTATTTATTTATTTATTCTTAAAGATTTTATTTATTTATTTGACAGACAGAGACCACAAGTAGGCAGAGAGACAGGCAAGGGGAGAGGAAGGGAAGCAGGCTCCCTGCTGAGCAGAGACACCCCCTCCCCCAAAGTGGGGCTTGATCCCAGGGCCCTGGGATCATGACCTGAGCAGAAGGCAGAAGCTTTAACCCACTGAGCCACCCAGGTGCCCCTCTACTATGTTTTTAAATAGAAAGAGAGAAATACATACTATGTGCTCTCTAAAATGTCTTCGAATTAGCATTATCCTTGGAGATATATGCATGGTAAATGAAAATATTTACTATTTGAGAAGAAAAGGTGTTTTTCAACATGTTTTAAAGCAATATTTTAAAATATTAAATCACAGATATAAAAAAGATGTAAAATAAAAGTATTCTTTATTTCAAGAATAAAGAAAAATCACATTCATTCTATGTGGAGTCTTAGGTTATGAAGTCTTTATAAAGAAATTATGCAAGATAGAAGCAAAGTGAATTTACCAAAGGGAATACAAGGCTAAACATTGAAATTGCTTATTTAAAGATATATCTCTTGAGGGGGAAAAATCAGATGGAGGTCAATGTTGCAACTTCAACCATTCTATATTTTGATCTACTCAGTTTTTCACTTTATTCCTCAGGGAGATAATATAAAAAGTTTATTTCTCATAAGTGATAAAAACTTGCATAAAAAGAAATCAAGTAGATCTATCTATCATTGTAATTAAAGTTTTAAGGAAGAATTTTTACAAGATACAACCTTAAAGAAAAATTCCTCCTTTATGTTTACATATAAATTTCAATGTTCTTTTTCTATTAAAATCGAAATGATTTCCATTTATATACAGCTATCAAAAGAATATGTTCTACATGTCATGAGATCATATAATCCTCTGTTAAGAACTTCTTATAACACTCTAAATTAGCACATGTATTTATTTATATTTATATATACACATGTACCTAACATACATGTATATATGTGTTATGTAATCAGTCTCTTTTTTTCAATTCCTTAGAAAATTATATCCCTATAATTTAAAACATGCAAAGAAATAACAATATTTAGTAACCTTAGCCATCAACCTGATTCTAAAACTCTTTTGTTTTCTTTTATAATTTATATACCATTAAGTTTACTCTTTAAAAATATGTAACTTTTGGGACACCTGGGTGGCTCAGTTGGTTAAGCGGCTGCCTTCGGCTCAGGTCATGATCCCAGCATCCTGGGATCGAGTCCCACATCGGGCTCCTTGCTTGGCAGGGAGCCTGCTTCTCCCTCTGCCTCTGCCTACCACTCTGTCTGCCTGTACTCGCTCTCTCTCTCTCTCTCTAACAAATAAATAAATAAATCTTTAAAAAAATATATGTAACTTTCACCATTATTATCTAGTTAATTTCAGAGTGTTTCCATCACTCCTGAAAAGAAACCCATATCTGTTAGCAGTCACTCCCCATTCTCCACATCCCCTAGCCCCCAGAGACCACTAATATGTACATTGTGTCTCCATGGATTTGCCTATTTGCAGCCATACAGTATGTGACCTGTATTATTATTATGCCAATATTATGCCAAGTAATATAATACTGGAAAATAGATTGAGTCTAAGAGGAGTCCTGAACCATGCCTCTAGGAAGAAGAGGGACATGGTGTGACTGAGTGGCATGTACAAAGTTAAGCAGAGAGGAAAAGCCCAGTGGAAGTGGGTGTCTAGCTTAACTAGAAGGATGATTTAATGAGAAGAGGGAAAGTTAGGCTAGAACCAGATAGTAAAGGGTCTTTTTGTTCATTGAGAAGAGTTTAGACTTCATCTTAAAGGATAACAAACGGACATTATGCTGAGAATGGTAAGACAGGCTGGGATATACTTTTGAGAAAGGTTTCTCTTGATGGCAGGGTATAAAGTATTTAGCAAATAACCACATAAGAGTGGGAGAGGATCCAAGTACTCCTTCTACAAGTATTTCATAACAAACTACTCTATTTCCAGACACTATGCTCAGGCACTGAGGTTAGCGTGGTGACTAATGGCAATGTCGTGGTGCATACAGATAAAATACACTAAGGAGGAAACACTACTGTCTCAAGGTTGGGGCCCAAGTAAGGTGAACCTGTTTGAAATGTATAAAGGAGACTCAAGTACCAGCTTTGATGTTTGATTGCATGAAGATAGTGATGGGAAGGGAGAAGGCATGACTCCAGGATCTCTAACTTGGCAGCTGCTTATTGTTGTTCCATTCACAAAGAAAGTGAATATAGGAGGAACAAACATGATTCTGCTGTTCTGTGCCATTCGCTGAAGCAGAACTTTTCAGTATCAAAAGAAAACTGTCAATGGGTACTTTTATTCTCCAACCATAATTACTTCAAATATTTGGAAAGAAAAGGTCACCCTAATAGAGGAACTGCAGTTATTAAAATTGAACTGAAAATGTTAATAATTTCTCAGATGAGATATAAGCACTAATGTAGAGTTCCAAAGTTTGAACTCAATTTAATTATTCTAAAATTAGATCTAAAACTAACATCTAAAGGGGAAAAGTTAACAGAACAGGATGTTAAATCAATATGATTAATTAACTTGATATAAATAACTTGAGTATTGCTATGTTTATCTGTAAATCATTTATCATGATACCAGCTGTAAAAGAAAATCTTAATAATAATGATAATGATGTGTGTCATCCTCCCACTCAGCAGAGGTATCATGACAAATTGTTAGCAAACTGTCTTATAGCACTTCACAGACTCAAATGCTAATGTAATAATAACATAATCAATAATAATAAAATCAACAATGGAACAAATAATTTTGATGCAGCTTCAAAAGGCAAATTTATTAAAACTTTGAGTTCACATGTGAACTCTCTCTGCTTCTCCCCCTCACTCTTCCCCCACTCCCTCTCCTCCTTCTGTCCCCCCACACCATCCTCTTTCTTTCTCTTTCCCTCCCCTTCTTTCTCAAAAAGGGTATTGATCATTTCCATAGAATAAGTTGCCAAATCCAGAATAGTACATAAATATGTATCTTCCATCCCCACGCTGAGTTTCATTACTCAAGACCTCATTTATCCTCACTTAGAACACTGCATGAACCTCTTAAAAGGTCTGATTTCCATGCATCTACTGACAGAAATCAATGTACTTATTTGCAACCGAATTTATCTCCCTAAAGTATATTTGGACATGTCTCTCCACGGTCTACCTGTAGGACAAAGTTCACACTCCTCAGTGTGTCATACAAGGCACTCTGTCATCGCAACCCAATATTTTCCTAACCTTCATTTCATCTATGCCTTTTCACAAAAAGACTTAGTAACAGAGGGCTAAGATTTTTTAAATATAAGTGTCCCCTCAGTAGCCTTATGTTATTTCTCGGACCCCACATGTTCTTGTTGTCATCTGGTCTCCAGACCATCCTTGTACACGTGGAATTCTAACTGCTCAAGAAAAACCTGCATGAGGGCAGTCTGCATGTTCACAGCAGATGCTGTCCATGTTCTGCCTCCCACCAGGACATGTTTATGCAGGGTGCTCCTGTCTGAAGAGCCTTCCCCCACATCTGGCCTATCTGGCACTTAACTTGCTCTCCTGAGTCATTATAGATGTGACCCTCTCTGGAGACTTTCTCTTCCCTTTAAACTGTGTTCCCATATACCTTTGAAGTTCTAGAACTTCCTGCTTTAATAGGAGAGAGACAAAAATTGCAGCTCTGTCCCTAACAAACCATATATGTAGCCTTGTAAAATGGTGTTGGCAAACCAAAAATTAGCTCCCTTCTGTTCTGCCATGGTACATGCTTCATTAGAACATTTTTATTTTTCTGTAGAATCACTTGAGTACCAGATCCATCTGCCTCTGAAAAAGTAACACTGGGTATTTATTGTTTAAATATTACATTCCAGGCATTCGGAAACCCACATAATGTACACTTCCTCTTTCACTCCCAGTACTCACTGTGTGAGATGTCACAATCCCTACTGCATGGACAAACTGAGGCTTAACGATTTACGAACTCCCTTGTTTTTTTGTGTCCCCTAACAGTAGTTCAGTGCCACAAAGACAGCAGACACTCAGCAAATACTGAGTTTCTCTCTTCTGTTTCATATTAGGATTTTTTATTCTTCTAGATGGAAATGTGATATGATTTATCATATGATAAAAATTGATCAGAAGTGTTCTTTTGCCATCATTTGGCTACAGGTTGAATTTAAGTTGCTGCAGGCTTTCAGGAAAGAAGTGAGAAACCTGTTACAAGACTGACTATGGGCCCTCTTAAGCACCCTATTTTATGGGACAAGCTTTCTCCCTCATAAGTCCATAGCTCTTGGGATCACGTTTGACTATTCACTGATAATGATTGTTTTGTTGGTTTTATTTCCCTGGCCTATCTTCTGGTAAGAATGTTTTACATCTCATGAATTACACCCGCTTTTGGACGAATATGATTTTACTCCAGAATTCACCCACTTTCCTAGCAAGATTGTATGTCAGGTAGAGCAGATTCAAATCCAGGACCCCCAGAGAGAATGAGATGACCCTGAGCTCACACCTTTATCTCTTAAAAATTTAAACATTGTAGATAATTTGACAGGCAATGAAAAAGTTTCTTCTGAATTGAACTCCTCTGGGCTCTGGATTTCCATGGCTTCCTTCACTATTTGTTTTAGTACAGTGATATGAATATGAAAATCCTTGGTACTAGGGGATTATATTCTCCCCAGTGTTCTGTGCAATATTTTAAAGGTGTCCCGACATTATAGACTATGCTGAAATAATACAGCCTACTTGATATTACATTCTGTATTCATATTTACTATAAAATGTCTTGCTCCAGCACATTCCTTAACTTCCTATAGAGAAGGATGTAATGTACAACAGAGAAGTGCATTTTTTAGAAACACTGAAATGAAAGTTGTTGATTTTAAAAGACATTTTGTCACAGATGAGTGAGGGAGAAAGAGATCAAACCAGCAGGTCTAGCCAATCCAAGGTTTCATTCATGCATCTCTTCTGCTTAGTGCTTTCCCCTTCGGTATCATTAGCATTTTCATTTCGAAAAATGACAGTCTGCCGTGGAAGCAGTAAAAATGTTCAACCTGTGGTTTAAATTATTGATTTTTTAGAATATTGAAGCAGTATTTCAAATGGATTTTGTTAGAGATACTTCTGGGTGGGGGGTTTCAAAGGTAATTTGATATCCAAAAGCCTGTATATTTCAAAGACTTTCCATTCTTTGAATTCCTTTAGAATCTGGTTGATTGGATAAAAATGTTTATTGTCTTTGGGATTATAAGTAGCAGATCATTGCTGCTTGAACTTGAAACATATATCTGCAGACTGTGCTCTTCATGATTTATGGTGTATGTTCAGACTGTGATCAACTGGCAAAATAAATCTTCATTTGAAAACAAAAGCTGATTTTAAAGGGAAGGAAAACATGCTATGATTTACATGCATAGAAGGTCAGTAGTCCAATTGGTAGCTAATTTGTTGTAAAAAAAGCATTCAAGATGTGGTTCTATAAGAAGGGATTTTAATGAAGCTCCTCAAATTTTATTATGCTAATAGGGAGTAGAGTGTAGCTTCAATGATTTTCCTTAAAATCTTTTTAAGTCTCTCACCACAGTCAACACTCACATATGAACAGAAAATGTTTTGACAAGGAGCAGGATTACTGACTGCTGTGTGTATGCTGTGCAGGTAGTTTGCTATTCGCAGCATGTTTCTACTTATGGAAAAAAGCTACTTAAAAAATTACATTATATCAAAATGACTTGATCTGCAATCATTCTAGGAGTCGAAGACCTGTTGAAGTCAATGAGGGCTTGGAGTGCAAATTTAGGACTGTATCGAGCTTAATATGTGGAGAATTGCATCATATCTTGTGATGTTAAGTATCACACAGCAATGGGATGGCACAAATTTAAAATAAAACCTGATATTCTCTCTTTGAGGAGTGTAAATGAATTAAAACCACTGTATCAGAAGAGATATTTTTGAGGCATTGGGATATAAAAAGGAAACCTCCTACTAAATGTATCAGATGTGTCCGTAGCTGTGAATGAGAAACCAGCTTAAAAAATGCCTTCCTAGTGGCAGTACTACCATGAAAGCGGGTTGGAGAATCTGCTGATGGTGCTACTTTTGGGGGGGAAATGCTTAATCTGAGGGTGTAAAACCCCAAGATCAAATATTTTTGTAGAGCTTCCTTCCTCTAAAAACTGTACAGTAGAAAATATGACTGAAACAATTTATATATTATTATGACATAAACCATCTGATTTAATCTTCATGACAGAAATCAGAATTTTACATTTTTTCATATTGCTTAATAATATAACAATTAAGAAAACAAGAGTCCCAGCAAAGTAAGTAAATTACTCAGAGTCACACAGCTATTAAATAGTGAAGCCGGAGTTCTTGCTCAGATTTATATAACTCTAGAAGCAATGGTTTTCTACTGCACAACATACCTCCCTTTAGTCTTTAACCCACTGAGCCACTCAGGTGCCCCATCCCTTTAGTCTTTAAAAATGGCATCAGTAGCAGTTAAAAAAGAAAATAAAGATACAGAAGAGTAGTGAGCCCTCATAGTTACACGGTATTGTGATATTTAATTCTTTTTTTTTTTTTTTTTAGTTTCCGGGGTAAAGCCACTTATGTTGGGTCTCTTCCCCCATTCATTAGGTGCTTACCTGATTGAAAACAATTCCTATGTATTTAAGTCTCAGGTGCTGTATATGAATTAACTCACTAAATCTCCACAACAATTCTATGCAGTATATATTAATATTAGTCTCATTAAATGGAGGACATGAGACATAGAAATGTTGCTCTAGTGAAACCATTAGTAAGTGGTAAAGCAGGTGAGATACCTACCATAAGGAATTGCTTTCATTTCTGATTTTAGTTATTTCAGCTACCACTTTTTTTTCCTTGATTAGTCTAGCTAATAATATATCAATTTTGTTTATCTTTTTTTTTTTTTAAGATTTTTATTTATTTATTTGTCAGAGAGAGAGGGAGAGAGAGAGAGCGAGCACAGGCAGACAGAGTGGCAGGCAGAGGCAGAGGGAGAAACAGGATCCCTGCCCAGCAAGGAGCCCGATATGGGACTCGATCCCAGGACGCTGGGATCATGACCTGAGCTGAAGGCAGCTGCTTAACCAACTGAGCCACCCAGGCATCCCAATTTTGTTTATCTTTTTAAAGAATCATTGTCTCATTGATCTTTTCTATTACTTTTTAGTCTTTGTTTTTTTGTTTGTTTTAAATATTTTATTTATTTATTTGACAGAGATCACAAGTAGGCAGAGAGGCAGGCACAGAGAGAGGGGGGTAAGCAGGCTCTCCGCTGAGGAGAGAGCCCGATATGGGGCTCAATCCCAGGACCCTGGAATCATGACCTGAGCTGAAGGCAGAGGCTTTAACCCACTGAGCCACCCAGGCGCCCCTAGTCTTTGTTTCATTTCCACTCTGAACTTTGTTATTTTCTTACTTCTATTGATCTTGGGGTTTCTTCTTTTTTTAATTCATTTAGGTGTGAAGCTAGATTTTTTATTTGAGATTTTTTTTTTCTGTTTGATGAGCTACAACTGTATTGCTATAATGGGTGGCTCAGTGGGTTAAGCCTCTACCTTCGGCTCAGGTCATGATTTCAGGGTCCTGGGATCAAGCCCCGCATCTGGCTCTCTGTATGGCATGGAGCCTGCTTCCCGCTCTCTGCCTGACTCTATCCCTACTTGTGATCTCTTTGTCAAGTAAATAAGTAAAATCTTTAAAACGCCTGTGCGCGCGCGCGCGCGCGCGCGCACGCACACACACACACACACACACACACAAAACTTCCCTCTTAGAAGTGCTTTTGCTATGTCTCAAAGATTTGGAACTGTAGTTTCTCTCTCTCTCTCTTTTTTTTTAAGGTTCTATTTATTTAAGAAAGAGCGAACTAGAGAGAGAGAGCACAAGCCATGGGGGAGAAGGGAGGCAGAGGGAGAAGCAGACTACCAGATAAGCAGGGAGCCTGACATGGGGCTTGATCCCAGCACCCTGGGATCATGACCTGAGCTGAAGGCAGGCACTTAACCAACTGAGCCACCCAGGCACCCCTATAGTGTTTCTCTTTTTATTTATCTCCAAGTATTTTTTTATTTCCTTTTTTATTTCTTCTTTGACCCATTAGTTATTTAATAGCATGTTATTTAGCCTCCTTTTCTTTTAGTCTCTTCTAGTTTTTCTTTTCTTGTAATTGATTTCTAGTTTCATACCATTGCAGTCAGAAAAGATACTTGATATAATTTCAGTCTTCTTATATTTATGGAGACATACTTTGTGGCTTAATAGGATGCATCCTGGAGAATGTTTAATGTGCACTTGAAAAACATGTATTCTGCTGTTTGGGGATGCAATGATCTGTATATATCTGTTAAGTCTATCTGATGTAATGTGTTGTTTCCTTATTGGTTTTCTGTCTGTCTGAATGATTTATTCATAGATGTAAGTGAGGAATTAAAGTCCCCTAATATTTTTGTATTATTGCCAATTTCTCCCTTTTTGTCTTTTAATACTGCTTTATATATTTAGGTGTTCCCTTGCTGGGTGCATAGATATTACAATTGTTATATCCTCTTATTGGACTTATCCTTTCATCATCATATAAACATCTTTTTATCTTTTTTTGTCTCTTATTAAAGTCTACGCTATGTGATATGAGTATTACTACTTCAGCTTTTTTTTTTTTTGCCTCCTTTTGGATGGTATGTTTTCCATCCCTTTAATTTTAATTTGTATGTCTTTATGTCTGCGGTGAGTCTCTTGTAGGCTGCATTATAAATGGGTCCTCTTTTTTTTTTTATCCATTCAATCACCTTATGTCTTTTGATTGGACCATTTAGACCATTTATAAATAAAACAATTTTTGATAGGTATGTACTTCTTGCTATTTTGTTAATTATTTTTAGGTTGTTTTTGTAGTTATTCTCTGTTCCTTTCTTCTTTTGCTCTTTTTCCATGTAGTTTGATGACTTTCTATAGTGTTATGGTTAGTTACTTTCTCTTTATGTTTATATATCTATTATAGGTTTTTGGTTCATTATTACCATTGAATATATATATGACACAATGTATTGTATAGCAATCTGTATTGATGGTCTCTAATTTCAAGCACACTATATAAGTACTAAATGTTTACTTCATTTTTATGTTTTATGTATGCTATGTCATATTTTTTAAAAAATTTTCTTTAAATTTCAGTTAGTTAACAGTGGAATATTAGTTTCAGGTGTACAATATAGTGATCCAGCACTTCCAAACATCACCAAGGCATGATGTCATATTTTACACCTTTTTATTTTGTATATTCTTTGACTAATGTCTGTATATTTTTACCTTTTTTTACTACCTTTGTGTTTTTATCTCACATGATTGATTTACAACCTTTACTATATATTTGCTTTTGCCTGTGAATTTTTTTCCTTTTTTATAATTTTCTTATTCCTAGTCGTAGCCTTTTCTTTCCACTTAAGTAGTTCCCTTTAATATTTCTTATAAGGCTGATTTAGCAGTGAAGAACTCCTTTAACTTTTTTTTTTAGGAAACTCTTTATATCTCCTTCAGTTATGAATGATAACCTTAATGGGTTATTAAGTATACTGGGTGCAGGTTTGTTTTTTTTCTTTCCTTTCAGCTCTTTAAATATATTATGCCTCTCCCTTCAGGCTTGTAAATTTTCTGCTGAAAAATCAACTGGTGACCATATGGGGTTTCCCTTACATGACTGCTTTTCTCTTGTTACTTTTAAGATACTCCCTTTACCTTTAATTTTTGAGGAGCACCTGTCCTGTCTGGTTGTGGTTGCCCACCAGACACAGTGGTGTGAGAGCTACTTTGGAGGGGATGTGCCAGGGGGAGCAGGTTGGGTGGGGCAAGCTTCAGGGGAACACTGGAATCAACTTCTTCCAGATTCCATTAATGAAGATATTTTGACCTCTTTCCTTGTATCTTGAGTGTTCTTAATGGCCTCTAGAATGGTGAATCCTTTCCAGGTTTTCAATTTACTTTGCCAAGACCCATCAGGGGAATCACCGTCTATAGCATCTAGAGTCCTATGAAATGTATTTCTTAAATAAGCAGACCTGAAAGTTGAAATTACTTGTTGATTCATGGGCTACAGAATGGATGTTGTGTTATCAAGCACGAAAACATTAATCTCATTGTCCTTCTCCAACAGAGATCTTGAGTGATCCAGGTACCTTATCAATGAGCAGTAATGTTTTGAAAGGAATCTTTTTTCTGAACAGTAGGTCTCAAAAGCAGGCTTAAAATATTCAGTAAACCATGTTGCAAACAGAAGTGCTGTCATCCAGACTTTGCTATTTATAGAACACAGGCAGGGTAGAACTAGTATAATTCTTAAGGGCCCTAGATTTTGAGAACGGCAATGAGCAGTGGCTTCAAATTCAAGTCCCTAGTTTTATTAGCCCCTAACAAGAGAGTCAGCCTATCTTTTGAAGCTTTAAAGCCAGACAGTTATGAAAGTCCTGTATGAAGTCTTCTTCCAATAGAAGACTTTTATCTACATTGAAAATCTATTGTTTAGTATAGCCACCTTCTTTAACTGTCTTAACTAGATCTTCTGGATAACTTCCTGTAGCTTCTATATCAGTACTTGCTACTTCAATTTGTATTTTTATATTACAGAAATGGTTTCTTTCTTTAAACTTCATGAACCAACCTCTGCAAGCTTCAGACTTTTCTTCTGCAGCTTTCTCACCTCTCCCAGCCTTCAAAGAATTGAAGAGAGCTAGGGCCTTACTCCGTATTAGGCTTGGGTTTAAAGGAATGTTGTAGCTGGTTTGATCTATCCAGACCACTAAAATTTTGTCTGTATCACCAATAAGGCTGTTTCACTTTCTTAATCATTCATGTGTTCACTGAAGTAGCACTTTTAATTTCCTTCAAGAACTTTTCCTTTGCATTCACTAGTTGGCTGTTTGGTGCAAAAAACCTAGCTTTTGGCCTCACTTGGCTTTCAGTGTACTTTCCTCATGTCTAGCTTTTGATTTAAAGTGAGAGACATGTGACTCTTCCTTTCAATTGACCATTTAGAGGAATTGTTGTAGAATTATCAATTGACCTAATTTCAGCATTTTTATACTATAAGGAATAGGGAGGCCCAAAGGGAGGGAGAGAAATGGGGGAATGGCTGATCAGTGCAACAGTCGGAACACACACAAGATTTATCAATTAAGTTTGCTGTATTATAATGGCAGGTTTGTGTTGCCCAAAAACAATTATAGTGACACCAAAAGATCACTGATTACAGTTCAGTGTAACAAATGTAATAATAATCAATAAGTTTGAAATGGTGGGAGAATTACCAAAATGTGACAGAGAAACACAAGTAAGCAAATGCTGCTGAAAAAATGGTGCCAGTAGACTCACTCGACACAGGGTTGCCACAAACCTCCAATTTTTTAAAAACACAATACCTGCAAAGTACGGTTAAATGAAGTAAGCCTGAAATAAAATATTGGAGTATGTAATAAGCAATTCTAAACTAGAAAAGTTCAGAGTGCAAGAAAAGAGACAAGATAGGGAAGAGTCAAGATTTACAGGGAGAGGGGCACCTTGGTGGCTCAGTGGGTTAAAGCCTCTGCCTTCAGCTCAGGTCATGATCCCGAGCCCCGCATCCTGGCTCTCTGCTCAGCAGGAAGCCTGCTTCCTCCTCTCTGCCTGCTTCCCTGCCTGCCTCTCTGCCTACTTGTGATCTCTGTCTGTCAAATAAATAAATAAAATCTTAAAAAAAAAAAAGATTTACAGAGAGAGTGATTCAGAATATTCATAAATATTGAAAGATCTGATCCATAGATTGAGGAAGATCAGTGAATAACTAATAAGTTAAATGAACAAACTTTTTTTAGACTCAATATAGTGAAATTATAGAAAATCAAAGATAAAGAAAAGACCTTAAAAGTAGCCAAACAAACAAGAAATAAGGAAAGTATCTAACATAAAAGATGGAGGGATCGTAATAATTAAAAATAAAAATGAAGTTACAGTTACCTAAGTAAATACAGGGAATAGAAAAATAATGGGAAATCAATGCATAGAAATAATGGAAGTATTAGCAATTAAAACTGTGTACAAGAAAGTAAATATGTATTATGAAACTGGGAAGGTGAATTTGTGAGCATCTTCCAAAAAGTAAAACAAAATGGCAAAATTGAAACTAGGATAGAAAAGAGAAAAAAATAGAGAATATGACTAATAGGCTCAGTATTCTAAGAGTGGAGATTCTACAGGAAGAAATGAAAGCAAATAAAGAAAGGCAATTTTGAAAATAATAATACAAGGAAATGCTCCAGAAATGAAGAGCTTGGGGACACTGGTACACAATGAAATAAGAAAAACCCATATTGATAAACTAATGTTTATCATTATAAGATCTCTCAGTATGGGTTTAGGAAGAAGATCCAGGAGATTGAATGATTGATTGCTTTATAAAGATTTATTTATTTATTTTAGAGAGAGAGTTGGTATGTGAGAAGGTGACAGGGACAGAAATAGAGGGAGAGAAGCAGACTCCTGGCTGAGTGCAGAGCCCAACACAGGGTTAAATCTCATGACCCTGAGATCATGACCTAAGCTGAAATCAAGAGTCTGATGCTTAACCAACTTAGCCACACAGGTGCCCCAATCCTAGGATATTTTAGAGATAAAATAAGCAAGCCACATACAGTGGTCCCCTCCCTTATATTCCAAGACCCCCAGTGGATGCCTGAAACCACAGATAGTACAAAACCCCAAATATACTATGCTTTTTCCTATACATATATAGGTATGATAAAGTTTAATTTATGAATTAAGCACAGTAAGAAATTAATAGCAATAGCTAATAATGGAATAGAGCAATTATGACAATTATACTAGAGTAAAAGTTATGTGAATGTGGTTTCTCTGTCTCAAAATACCCTATTGTGCTGTATTCTTCTTCTTGTGATAATGTGAGATAATAAAGCACCTACATGAAGAGATGAAATGAAATGAATGACATAAGCAATGTGATACAGTGTTAGACTACTATTAACCCTCTGTCGTTATTTTGGAAGGAGGATCATCTTCTTCACTGCATCTGACCATGGGGTAACTGAAACTATAGAAAGCAAAAACATGGATAAGAGGGGACTATTTTAAAAGGGAGAATCTTAAAAAGCAACCTTGGGAATTAGAAGACAATATCTTTTAAAAAGATCTAGGGAATACTGTTTTTAATACTGAATTCTGTGCTAACCAATATATCAATCAGAAGTGAAGGGAAGACTAGTGCATTTGCTTCCCATTAGCCCTTTCTCAGGAAGCTGCTGAAGAATATGCTGCACCAAACAAGGAAATAAATGAAGGGAGCCAACGCTGGGCTTAGTCGGAAGGAATTTCTGGTAGGACTGCAAAGGAAAATTCCAAGATGAGAGGTGAATTTCTGGGAAGAATTTGTCAGGAAAGAAATGAAACTGCTCAGTTATCTGATAAATTTGACTTTGTGGGAAATCGGATTATGAGCCCTTTTATGGAGTTACTATGGCATGTGGAGAGACTCAGACTGTGATTCAGGAAAAGCCAAGTAAATGAAGAAAGAATGTTTAACCTGGGTGGCAGTGGGAGGAGAGAATAGCACAAGAAAAGAAAGGGAAAGATTGTAGACCACTGTTAATGCAAGGAACCAATGTTTACATAGCTACAAACATAAAATTGTTGATTGTAGATTTAACTGAAAATGTCTTCAGATGTGTTGGGAGATTGGTGGAGAATAAATGTGTGGGAGAAGTTATACAAAGGACTAAAATCTTAACTTCCATAATAGGAAGAGGTGACGTCAAAGGTTGGCAGGGGATTTTCTCTGTGGTACCAATCAACACAGAAATGCAGACTTTTTCCTTCAGTTGCTACTCATGTTACGAGAACTGAATTTACTATCTTTGATTCCTCAATATTAACAGTAAAATTCTTCCCTGCCATCACTAATGAAACTGGCCTGCACATATCCTTTATTTATCCAAACCAGTTTTTAGCCATGTGTGCCTAATCTGGCTCAACCCTTACTATAAACAAAACAAAACAAAAACAAAAAGCCACCACCAAAAAAAAAAAAACCCACACACAATGGAATTGAAGTGCATATTTTCTTTTAGAGTACTCACATGGAAAAAATATCTTTGCCTCAAGTTCTTCACCCTAAATAATCTAATGATGTCAGTCAATACTTATAGAATTGTAGCAATCTTAAACTCTAATGGAGAAAGAAAAATATAGGTATCTGTGAAGTGTGCATTGATTTTAGCAGTTCATCCTTAGTGGAAAATGTAATTGAATATGTGTTCAGGTGGGTAACACCACTTTAAGGGAGGAATAAGACAGTTTAATGCAATGGGAAGAACTGGATACATTCACATATTAAATAACTGTATAGTTCACTGATTGACAGTAAATCTTTGTATCTGGAATATATATTCCCCTGAACCCCTATCTCAACAATGGTACTGTGCTTCTTCAATTGTGGTCAAGTTGACATGTAATATACCTTTTATAACTTTTAATGTGATAGACCTTTTATTCCTCCTTCTCCCCATGGGGAAAACAAATGCTTCTGCTTTAGTAAATGCAATGTGGGGAAAAGTACTTTCAGTGCAGTGATGATTTATAATCCACCCTCAGTGCTCTATATCATTCTCTAGGAATATGTGTGACTGTGTGTGTATCTAAACATATCTCTGTGTGTGAATGAAAATACATTCAAAGAGAGGGAGAAAGTAGAACTCATAGGGTTTTGTAAGAGCCACTGGTAATTTAAAATATTTGTTAGATAAAAATCAGTGTCAATGCAGGTATCAGTGAAATGAAACAATAAAAGGAACCATGGCTTTTTATTTTAAGAGACAGTTTTAACTTCATCAAGTTTTTAAGGTTCCAATAAAATAGTTATATTGGCACACATGATTTTATTGATCTGTTTATTGTCTATCTCTTATAGTAGAATGTAAGTTCCATGAAGGCAAGTATATCATTGATACTATTCACTCATTTTTTTAAAAATAGCTGCATAGTTCTTACACTATGGGTTAGATATGGTACTGTTTATCTAAATATTTCTTTCTTTTTTTTTTTTTAAGATTTTATTTATTTATTTGTCAGAGAGAGAGAGAGGGAGTGAGCACAGGCAGACAGAGTGGCAGGCAGAGGCAGAGGGAGAAGCAGGCTCCCTGCCCAGCAAAGAGCCCGATGTGGGACTCGATCCCAGGATGCTGGGATCGTGACCTGAGCTGAAGGCAGCCATTTAACCAAGTGAGCCACCCAGGCGTCCCTAACCATTTCTTTCTTGATGCACATTTGGATTTTAGGAATTTTTGTTACTATAAAATGTGCCTACTGGTCCTTGTACTATTACTTCTTCCTATACTAGATGCTTTAAAAGGGAATGGTGGTTCAGAAATATAGTTGACCCTTGCATAATTCAAGGGGCTGGGGACGCCAGCCCATACAGTAAAAATCCACGTATTATTTTTGACTCCCCTAAAATTTAACTACTAATAGTCTGCTGTTGATGGGAGAAGTATCACCAATAACAGAAAAGTAGATTAAGACATATTTTGAATGTTATATATGTTGTATACTGTATTCTTACAATAAAGTAAGCTAGAGAAAAGGAGATGTCATTAAGAAGATCATAAGGAAGAAAAGTACAGTTATAGTACTGTATGTGGATCTACTGAAAACATCCATGCATAAGTCAACCTGCACTGTTCGAATCCATGCTAAGTGTCAACTGTATATATATTATTTAATTTGAAAAACACTGAAGATTAGTTTCCAAAAATGTATTAGCAGTTCACACATTCAGTAACGTAAAAGCATCCATCCTCACTACCACCTCCAACACTGTTTCTTATTCCTCTTTTAAAATGTTTCTATCTTGTAAAATCCTATGAGTGAAAAATGGTACCCCTTGGTTCTTATGTGCATTTTCCTGACTGCTAGTAAAGTTGCAAACTTCTTCACTTGGTTGGTATTTCCTTTTCTTCTATGAAATGACTGCCCATCCTTTGACTATTTTTCTCCCCCACCAACCTTACTGGGGAAGAATTGACAAATATTGACTATTTTTCATTTGGGTCAATTGCCTCTAACATATGAGGAACATTTTTGCATATAAGGGATAGTAATCTTTAATATACTGATTTTCATATCACATTTTCTTTTAGCCTACTTTTTATAACTTTTTTTAAAAGCAAAGTTTGCCTTTAGCAAAGTACTATGTACACAAGGTTAAACATCAAATAATACTAGAAGTACTTTTATGAAATTCATTTGTCCGCTATCCCACCTTTTCACACTTTCTGTTTTTGTTCTTGCAAAGCAACTACTTTCAGTTCTTACCACTTTTTAGGTTTTTAAATCCATGCTTATAAATAAGATATTTATGTTGCAATTTTTTAAAGCTAGATACTTCCCATTGACTTCCTGTTATAGTTCCTAAGGTTTTAGTTCTCGATTAATGTTTATCTTACTATGTAAATATTGTTCATTGTTGACCTGAGGCAAGTACAATGGTTATGTTTCCTTTGTCTTACAAATATTCATTTTACATGGACTTCATAATTGCATCTTAGAAACATTTTTTAAATAAAACTATCATTAATTTTTAAGTACATTTTACCTGATATTTTACATATATATAAGTACTTTTTCCCCACAGAGTTCCAAAAGCTCAGTCAGTTTTATTCTATCTTCTGGAGATCAACTTCTCTTGTTCTAACCTAGACTCGGATATCTGAGTCTTCAGATTACTGTATGCTACTCTCCATGTTCCTGGATCCTGTTTCTTCCTTTCTTGGTTTGAGCTCTTATTTTCCTAAAACCGAGCCTCTAGAAACTTTGTCAGAAAGAGTGTATACTTGGTGTATTTTTAGAATTTTTGCAGATTTAAATTTTGTAGCTTAAAAATAATTTCTCTTCAAAAATTTGAAGGCATTATTTCTTGCTTTCTAGCGTTTAATGGTGCTATTTAGAAATGTTTTTAAGGCAGAAAGAAATAGAAGAAAAACAAGAAGTTGCAATATGTATATCAGAGAAGCAAAGCTTTTTCAGAAATTCTTAGATTGTTTTTCACTGGCCAGATGATGGCCTCCCCTGGGTGGAAAGGAATTTAGAGAGGCAAGTCTTAAATTGGGTACATTGTCCCCTAAAAATTGTCAGGATTCTGTTAGGGCAAAAATAGAATTACATTTTATTCATACTTTACATAATTCTATATAAGAAAAATACCACAGACCTGTTATAATAATATTATATATGACTCATTCAGATTAAACAAAAAATTAGGGAATATATTCATAATGATAAAATTACATGTCTGTATGCATTTTCTACATTATATACCAGCATGACACTTTGTACCTAAATATGAATAGCAAACACATGCCTCATCTCTATCATTTATTTTGATGTTATTTATTAATTTTAATGGATAAGAACTGATACAGAGGGACACCTGGGTGGCTCAGTTGGTTAAGCGGCTGCCTTCTGCTCAGGTCATGATCCCAGCGTCCTGGGATCAAGTCCCACATCGGGCTCCTTGCTCAGCGGGGAGCCTGCTTCTCCCTCTGCCTCTGCCTGCCTCTCTGTCTGCCTGTGCTCACTCTCTCTCTCTAACAAATAAATAAATAAATAATCTTAAAAAAAAAAAAGAACTGATACAGAGTAATTGCTCTCTAAATTATTGCTAAGTGAATGAATAAGTATAATAAAAATATCTAATACACAATAAGGAGGAGTAATATTAATCTGTACATTGTTTTAAGGATAGCTGACCTCATACCTAAACACTAATCAAAGAATACCAAATTCCAGAAGTTACTAGAGATAGTCCCCAGAAATTTAAAATGTGAAATATGTCTGCCAGTACTCCTTATCTATACCTAATTTTAAATATATCTTTGGTATATTTTCATATATTTAGCCTAAGAGAATGTGTATAAGTTGGCTATATTAGCATTTGCATCTCACTGTGTTAATGTTCATATTTGCTCAGAAAATGAAATGATTATGTTTCCATTCTTCTCCCCTAAACTGCATTGTTCATCATTAGAAGAAGATTTCACTATAACTTGGAATTTGTCATGTGAGTGACTGATGATCAATATTCAATATCTGTTCAAAAACTCAGTGTCATTTTTTAAGTTTTACTGAGGCATAGTTGATATACCAACATTTGCATACATTTAATATATACATCTTGATGAGTCTGGGCATATGTATACATTCATTCTATCACCACAACCAGAATACTAACATTTTCTTTACTCCCCAAAATTTCCTTGTGTTCTTTTGTGGATTTTTTTTTTTTTTTTTTTTTGGTAAGAACACTTAACATGAGATCTATCCACTTAACATATTTTGAAGTGCACAATGCCATATTGTTTTAATTATAGGTGAAATTTTGTACAGATCTCTAAAACGTACCCATCTTACAGAACAGAAACTTTAGAGCCATCACTAATAATCAAGGAAATGTGGATCAAAATCACCATTAAATATCACCTCATACCTGATAGGCTGACTGTTATAAAACAGATGCACACACACTCTAGCCATAAGTGTTGGTGAGGTTGTGGAGAAACTGGAACCCTTATATTGTATTGGTGGGAATATAGCATGGTATAGCTACTATGAGAGATATTATGGAGGTTCCTCAAAAATTTAAATAGAGCTGCTATGTGATCCAGTAATCCTACTTCTGGATATATATCCAAAAGAATTGAAATGACAATCTCTGTACCCTTGTGTTCATTGCAGCATTATTTACAATAGTCAAGATATGGAGACAACCCATATGTCCATTGGCAGATGAATGGATAAAGAAATTGTTTTGTAGCGACACCTGGGTGGCTCAGTGGGTTGAGGCTTCTGCCTTCAGCTCAGTCGTGATCTCAGGGTCCTGGGATTGAGCCCCACATCGGGCTCTCTGCTTAGCAAGGAGCCTGCTTCCTCCTCTCTCTCTGCCTGCCTCTCTGCCTACTTGTGATCTGTCAAATAAATAAAAATAAATGAAATCTTAAAAAAAAAAGAAATTGTATGTCTATGCAATAAAATATTATTCAGCCATAAAAAGTGAAGGAAGTCCTGCCATTTGTGACAACATGGATGAACCTAGAGAACATTATGCTAAGTGAAATAAGTCAATCACAGGTGGACATATACTGCATAATTCCACTTACATAAAGTATCTAAAATAGTCAAACTCATAGAAGGAGAGTGCTGGGGAAGGGGAAAATAGGAAATTGATTTTCAAAAATTCAGTATCAGTGGTTTGGAGAATATTTTATTTTTCTCTTTTTCTAAGGCTATTTGGGTAAAGGTTGGGGTTTGTGATAAAATTTCTAAACCCTGCTCTTTTTTAAAAGTGATGTTTATTAAAAATAGAATATCACACAAATACAAAATATCAGCTGAATGTGGATTTATAGTCTTAATTCCATCACTATTAATTAATACACTTGACAGTAGGTATGTCACTCTTATTTTGGTTGCAACAACTTAAGTTGAAGTGAAAAATATAAGGGGATGTCCCATAGATCCCAAAGACAAGAAGGCAGTTGTTTAAGGAAAAAAATATAATAAAAAATTGAAACCATGTCTGGACTCTCTCTAAAATTATTGCCCCTGAATCAATCTAAAGTTTTGTGTGTACCTTTTGTAACCAAATGGATGAAGGAGAGAAGAGGCAGTTATTGGGAAAGAAGTGCTGCATTGATAATCCAATAGGTGTCTACTACACTATTCTCAAATACTTTAGTTAAGAAGACCTCTAGAGACAAATGATTGCCTCTTTAAATAGCTTTGGATGTTAGAAAGTACTGAAATACTTTTGAATAGTTTTTAATTATTGTGCAGGTTACCCCATCTTAAGGTGATTCAGAAAATGTCTAAACTTCCTCTGTATGACTGTCCTTCAGATAAGTGATAAAAGCTTTTATGTATCACTTGTTTTAGTTTATCAAGCTAAATATGCTTATTTCTTTTAACTGTTCCTTATATGATGTAACTTTAAGTCTCTTAACCTTTTCTGTTCTGTTTTTTTCCAATGAAAGTGTTCTCATTTGCCCAAAACTGGAGGTAGTCATCTGTACAGCTCTGAAAAGGGTGGGAATTACATTTCTTTTCCTAATACTACTTTACTACTAGTACATGCACTAATTTTTTGTGTAGCCTCCTTTTCTTTTTTGTGCCATATTAAAATAAAAGCTACCTAGTATTTTCTTAAGCTTCTCAGCTGATGAGCTATGCCTTCTCTATGTTGTGCATATGTATTGGGAGTGTTAGACCCAAAATTTAATTACTTATTACCTATTATTAAATAAAATCTATCACTCTGGCCCATCAACATCTCTTTGGAATTTGATTCTGTATCCTACATATTGGTCTCCCTCTTTGACTCTAACATTTATCCTCTCTGTCCTGAGATCCCCACCTTGGTTTTCATGATCTCCCTGTAAAACACATTGAAGATATAGATTGTGTAGTTTGTAATTTTTGAGAGGTTCCTTTATAGATCTCATCATACAGACTTGCATCAGTGATGTAAGCATTTCAGGCATATTCAAAGGTAATATAAAATATTACCTTTGATAAGGTAATATATGACTTGGATCTTTTCCACATTGTGGCACAATATCCACTTCAAATCCTTTCCCTTTTCCAGAACAAGCAGTGTGGCATGTTATCAGGAGAGCTAATTCAGAAATCTTATAATCTATTGTGGGTCCAGTTGTATTGCTAACATCACTAACTGTATCACTAACATTGCAGCTGCATCAAATTAGCACTTGGAAGCCCCGCCCCCAACCAGAGTTCCCCCAATATCTGGGTGCAGATACATTTCAGAGTCCAGCATGCTATCCCCAAGTACCAGTATCAACCACCAACAGTAAGGTAGACATCCATATTATATTGCATGTATTAGAACTACAAGAGAGTGAAGAATGTTAATGCACAGAAGACCATGGAATTATAATAATTAGTATTTGCATTATTTGTATTATTTGAATTATTTATATTGTGTCACACACTGTTCTAAACATTTTATATGTGCCTCATTTTAGCTTATCCAAGATAACTTTCTGAGATGTTATCTCTATCTCATTTTATCAATAAGGAAAGTGAAATAGAAAGAACTTCTTATTTGTCTAGGTGGCCCAAATAATATAATGAAATAATTAGATGCGAAATCAAGTCATTTGACTTTATTTTTTTTAAAGTTTGTTTTGTTTGTATGTACGTATGTAAACTCTACACCCAGTGTGGGGCTCAAACTCACAACCCTGAGATCAATAGTAGCATGCTCTTCTGACTAAACCAGCCCAGCATCGCTATTCTTTTTTAATTAATAACCTTGCTGCATCTTTATATCAAAAGTCTCCAAAATTCAGGTGAAATGGGTGAAGTAGGTTTGGGGTAGTCAGTGTTAACCTATGTCCCTTAATCTGGTCTCTCAGTCCTTTAAAGTACTTTCTTCTAATTTCTTTCCATACTATCAGCACATTCAATAAATATGACCCTTCTGTGTCTATGTTCATGTCCATATATATATATATATGTTCATATATATATATATATATATATCCATCATTTATTTATAAAAGTGATGCACATGACCTGGCTGGGGGTAGAGCCCTTTTGTATGATATTAGAAAGCTTTTTCCATGTGAATAAGCAGTTATTTAAGCACTAGTTCTAATTTATATTCTCCATCCTATCTAAGGAAGCAATCAGATCCCTCACTTGCTATGGTTACCTTACCTTGCTAAGATCCCAGGTACCTGGGATCTTCCAGATTTCTCTGCATATTGGGTTTGTAACCACTTTTTAAAAATAAAATTTTGAAATTCATCCAATTACAAAATTGATCCAAGACATTTTAATCCAATTACAAGATCTTAATATGGTACTGTGGTTAGTATCTCCAGTCTAAGTTGTGAACCCTTAGTAGAATTTAATTTTGTTACACAAACAAAGTTATCCATATATTAATGAATGAATTTCAAAATTCCCTTCTCTATAACTAGTATTAAACAGTGGTGTTTATAACTGTCATTTTATTTTTGCTACCATAAAATCTGTCATAATACCATTAAAAAAAAAAAAAACAAACTCAACCAGGACCAAAAAGATTTGTGAGAAAATAGTGGCATTTTATTTATCTGTTCTTTGTCTTTTCAATTTTATCTTCCCCTAGAGCTATCTTAGCAGACAAGTTGTACTTCTGTAGGCCTGCAGTGTGCAAATTACTCATTCTTTAGCCTTTGGTAGTCAGAACCATGAGGTTTTATTACATTTAAATTTATCACATAAAAGGCTTCTGGAGATCTATGATGTTTGTGTAACCCTCACCTAAACTTGAAAATAGTTTTCTATAGTGCTATGAAACATTACAGATATTACCACTACATTTTGTTCCTAATGAGGTTGATATATTAAAAGGCAATTCACTTACACCATTTTTGCAAAAACAATTCCTGCTGATAAACATTAGTACTGACTATCCACAAAGGGCCATAAGGACCATGGAGCCAGCTCAGATTGATTTTGGAGATTTCTGAAAGCTCATCAAGAAACATCATCCTTTTTAAAAAATATTTTGAACTCTCTTTCTCTACAAATTTTATTTTATAGTCAGTTGTTGCACATTGGCCAGCTGTTTACTTTTTATTGCTACTTTTTGTCAGGTAGCTTAAATGTTTTAAGCTCTACTAAACTTTAAGAAACAGAATCACTTACTATTCCTATTTCACCCTTAAAGTTTAGTAGGAAAATCAGTATTGTACTTTACCTCATCCTCTGTAGTCATCCTTGGCTTTCCTCTTTAATCTCCTCCTTCACATTTGGGATAGAGGTTCTGTGAATTTGGACCACTGGCCAAATCTGGCCCCCAGCCCATTTGTTGTACAGCCTATGAGCTAACATTGATTTTTACATTTTTTGAATAGTTGGGGGAAAAAAATCAAATGAATAATACATGTGACTTGTGAACATTATGTGAAATTCATATAAGTACAATACCCTCCTCCTGTCCACTGTAGGTGGGTTCAGAGGTCTCTAAAGCACTAGGATATGGTAAGAATGTATGAAAATATCTATTAATATTAGTTCATCTCTTTTTTCTTATTTTTTTTTGTAAATGTTTTACTTGGAGATGCATGGTCCAATGTTGTTTTTATCAATGGATATATTATCAAAAAATTTTGGAGACATATATGTCATAATCTGTTTTCTATAAAATATAAGTGTCCTGCAGAATATTAATTGGTAATACATGAAAAAAAATTTAGAATTCAACAGGTTTGTGAGAAACTGGATTATAGACAGGTCGGTCTGGTACTGGATCCCTTTAGTATGGCCTTTAGTATGTTTAGATGCATTGTGAGTCACCAAGAGAAGCTGTCTCCTCAATGGTTTCCCCAAATGGTGTGGTTACAGAACTCCCTATTCATGCCCAAATAGCTCAGCAAATACCACTGGAAATGTTCTCTTATTTCATAGGATGTTGAAGAATGTTAACTTTCATTGTATATGTGGAATCACAGATGATAATTATAGGGCACTATATAAATGTAAGCTGTCATTAGAGATACTTTTATCAATCTTGACACCCAGACAAGCATTTAAGTGACTAAATTAATTGCCACTTGCAGGTATTTATTACTGTGTTATTCTTAATTAATTAATTAATTTTGAATACACTTAAAGTCAAAATGTGATTCAAACCCAAAGGAAAACTGACCATGGCATTGCTTCTTCTCACCATCTAAAGATTTCCAAGGCTACTGTAATAAGTTAGTGGTAGAGTCTCAAATCAGCATTTTAAGCCAATGATCAAAAGATTTTGATTGTAACATCTCTACCAGGATCCAGTTTATTTTTAAGTTAACCATAAGAATGTTTATTTTATGGTTATATCCAGCATTTCCATATCTCACCTCATTTTTGTTATGATTTTGATTATACCATTTTCAGAATTATAGCTATCATGATTAAAGTAATTCATTAAGTAATTTAAATGGTAAAATTCTACATTTCATACTGTCTTTTGAAGGATGAATAAATAAGAATGTATATTATCTCAGAAGACTGGGTCTGAATGAATTGACAGTTCTACTTACAGGGGAGGAAAAAGTTTTTCTTTACCCTCTTAGTTGGCCAGACCCCTGGCTGGGTCTGAAAATTAAACTGACAAAGACAGATTCACAGGAGAAAAGCATACACATTTTACTGAATTTTTACAAGTACATGGGAGCCTTCACAAGAGAATGAAGACCTGAGATGACCAGAGCGGAAACCTGTTACACCTTTTAGACAAAGAAACAATACATTTGGGAAGAAGTGACAGGACAGAGGGGTTTGGGTTAGGGAGAATAAGTGGTAAAGAAGTAACTAAGAAGATAAGGATGACTTTAACAAGGTTTGTCTCTACAGATTTCTTGGCCCTAAACTCCCCATCTCTAGTGATAAGAATGTCTTCCCTCCTTCTGCTACAGGAAGAGTATTTTTCACAGGGGAATTTAAGATCTGTGTCAGAGAGGAAGGGCCAGAGTGTAACTTTCCTGCCTCTACCGCTTTTTAGAATTCCTTCAGTTTAAGATCTTTAATATGCCAAGATGCCAATTTTGGGGATATCCTTTATCCTTTATCCTTTATCCTTTATATCCTTTATCCCACCCAATGCATAGACTTTGCCATTTAATTTTCCTTTCTACAGGAAAGCCTAAAAAGTGGTCATGATAATTAAAATGGAGTCCTATTATGAATAGCACATTCTGAAGTCCAGAATTCTGAGTTTCTTTGTTTGCTTGGTTATTTTTGTATTTTTATTCTAATTTGTAAAATCTTTCCCTATGTAGCCACACTGATCACCTTTAAATGTAACATGATTATACCTATGAAACTAAAAAAAAAAAAAAATTAAGTCAAATAAAATAAAAATTGAAAAAACTTTAGAGGACACAGACAAGTTTTTCAAATGTCCTTCAGTTTACTTGTTTGCATTTCCTCAAAAGAGACTGTTGCAAAGCATTTTGGAGTTTACAATAGCTTTGGAAGCACTTATTGTTCCAAGGCTAATTTTAACCTGTGATAAAGATTGCTTTTTTTATCCAGTTGAATGTGATATCCAATAATTGTTTGTCAAGGCTAAGTGCTGTAGGACATAATACATTCTTTAAATGGAGTTTTGTAATTATAATACAAGCATCTTTATGGCCTAATATATGAAAGAATGCTATTGGATAAAGGTGTTAGAATTATAAGAATGCAGACTTTAAACCTTATTATTTCAATTATTAAATCTCATGGCTGCTTAACTTACATCTAGGGGAGTTGGATGCTGTATATTTGCTCAAATGAATGATTTTTTGTTAACTGAATGGTTTTGCAGATACTGGCAGAAATAAACTTTCTTTTTTTCCTCCCTCATACTGCATTTTCCCATTTTGGTCACTAGGGTATTGGTGGGGAAGATTACCTAAGACAGCCAAAGACAGCCAGGTGTGTGTGTTACCTGAAGTAATTTTGATGAGTTTGAGATTACCCCTAAATCATAAATTTGTGTCATAGGCCAAAAAGGTTTCAGGTCCTAAGGCTTCCAATCTGAGATATTTTGATTTGTATGTTTTATAGATAAATGACTTTTGTTATCCTAATGAGTATCAGCTAAAAGCGGTGTAAAACGAAAGAATATATAGTTTAGATGTACCTCTTAAGAAATAATGTCTGTTAAATAAATAAAATCTTAAAAAAAAAGAAATAATAAAATGAACACCTTTTTCATATTTCACACAAAAAAAGAAACCTAAGATATTCCTGTATCTTTGACAAAGTGTACCCCTACTCAAATATAGCCCCTCTAGAGGTCCTGATGATGTGGTTTTGGAATATAGGTAAGGTTCAGTAGGGTGAGGTCCAGAGCCCATGACCAAGAGAGAATTCTTGAGATGTCTTTGGTGCAAAATGGTGGTTTTATTAAAGCACAGGGGCGGGACCAGTGGGCAGAAAAGGCTGCTGCAGTGGAGTGTGAGGGGTGATTGATTATATACTATGGGGTTGGGGGAGGTAAGGAAATAGGGAGGTTTTCAACTTTCATATGCTAAAGAGGACTGACCTACAAGATATCAGATGCCCTGCCAGTGTCAGGTTAAGGGTGTTTTCCCCTCTAGCAAGGTATTAGCATTAAGGCAGTTAGCAGATTTCTGGAAGAATGTCACACAAATCCTACCCAGGAGTGGAGATAGGATAGAAGTTGCAGAGTGTCAGTTTAATGCTTTGTTTTCAGCTAGCCTTCTGCTCCCTTATCAATGACTTAGATTTTGTCATCATCATTTTCTTGCTTTGGTATATGTTTTACTGAAGAAGAAAATTACCCAGAACAGGCCCAGAAGATGGAAGGTTACTAACAATAAGCTAGAGATAACCAGAAGCCCTAAGGGGAGCAAGAGATAACCAGCTGCTTCTGCTTCTGCTTCTGTAAACAGGCTTCCTGCCACAGGCTCCCTGCATACTGCTCCCGCCTTAAGGCAGCCACGCCCCCTTCTCGCCTCCTCCCGTTTAAACCTACTTACCTGCAGACAGCCTAGCCCTTGGAACTTGACTGCCTGCAGTCCCCTATAAAACCCTATAACCCTGTGGCCCCAGGCCCCGAACTTTGAGTGGGATCCCTTCTGGGTCTGCCGGCACGGGTAAAATAAATCTGGGTTCTCCTACTTCTTTGAGTGTCACTTGGAGTCTCACCAGTCTGATTTTTATTTTTACCGCAACATTACCACATACGTTTCTCTAAATAGTATGCTGTTCAGTTTTGCCTGTTCTTATATTTCACTTAATATAATCATACAGCTTACATTTTTATGCAGCTTGATTTATTCTTGTTATTCTTCAATATTTTGTTTTTCACATCCATCCTAATTGAATCAGCATTAACTCATTCACTTTTCTCTGCTATGTACTATTTGCTTGCCTTTCCTTTTGTTTAAAAAATGTAACTATTTTATCCTCATTCTTGAGTTACAATTATGAAGTTTTGCAAACCTCAGTTAACATTCCTTCCCTTTTTTCATTTTTTAATTATTATTTTTATTTTTTATTTGAGCATTCCTTCTTTAGAGAAAATATTTTACTCTCTTCTGACTTCCATTGGCACTGTCAGGAAATTCACTATCAATCTGCTTTTCCTTTGTAGGTAATCTTTTCTTTATCTGGCTACTTAAGTTTTCTGTTTGTTTTTGGTATTTTATTTGCTACAAAGTGTCAATTAAAAATTTTTTTTACCTTGAGTTTGTTCTTTTCCCTGAATTTGAAGATTGGGGTGTCTCATTAATTCTACCAAATCTCTAACAATATCTCTTGAACTATTGCCTCTCTCAAGACTCCCCATTATCCTTGTTGGGAACCCCAGTTAGATTTCTCCTTCCATTCTCACTCTCTTTTCCATGCCTCTCAACCTCCGTATCATGTTTTGCATCCCATTTAATCTTCCCACAGATATCAAGTGGACTAATTCCCTTCAGCTAAATCCAATCTCTTGTTTACCCCAAACTATTAAAGATCTGTTTTCCCAGTTTGTACTATATGTATTTTTTTTAATTTCTAGAAATTCCTTTTGCTTCTATTTTAAATTTTCATGTTGTTTTGGGTTTCTTATTCTTTGATTATACATTCAAGTCCCTCTTATTTTTCAAACATATTAACATTCATATTCTGTATCTTACAATGTCAGCATCTGTATTCTTCTGTGGATCTGATTTTGTAGCTTTTTCTTCCTACTGGCTCTTACTTATGATATTTTTTTCTCATTTGTTTAGCACAATTCTTCTGTTATGAGTCCACTTTCCATGGAAATTTATTTATGAGAATTTCTTGATACCTGGAGTAAAAATCCCTCCAGAGACAATTTGAGATTATTTCTCCTAGTTTTCTGTGGATACCACAACCAGGAGCCACCTCTAAACCAAATTTTCAACTTGAAGTTTTGCAGCACACGTAAGTTTGAAATCATAAGGGAGACTTCTTTTCTTTTTCATCCATAATTAAGGCTAAAATGGACATTTACCCCACCATTGCCCTCTGGTTGTTTCCTGGTTCACAAATTAAGAGCTTTGCTTTTTGTTTATCCTACCTTATGGTTAGGCCCTGAGTTTTTCTGCTCTCTCAGGTGTGTATAAGCCATTAGAAATCAGGCTCTTGTGGTGCCTGGGAGGCTCAGTGGGTTAAAGCCTCTGCCTTTGGCTCAGGTCATGATCTCAGGGTCCTGGGATCAAGCCCCACATTGGGCTCTCTGCTCAGTGGGGAGCCTGCTTTCCCTCCACCCCCGCCCTGCCTCCCTCTCTGCCTACTTGTGATCTCTGTCAAATAAATAAATAAAATCTTAAAAAAAAAAAAAAAAAAAGAGAGACATATCAGGTTCTTGGCCTCCAGGGACCAGCAGAAACATTGAGAGCAGACACCACCTTACAGGTTAGTTTCTCCTTATGAATCTCTGTTTTGTCATTTTTGATCCTGAAGAGATTTCCTTATTTTGACACCAGTTCAGTCATTCTTCTTTTTTTTTTTTTTTTCATATCCTGGTTCCATATGTTTAAATGTACTATACTGTGAGAGTTTTTTGTCAATATCTTGTTAACCATACTGCAGAAATGAAAAACTCCTGTCTGATGCTTTTAGATGCTTCCTTCCTTAAATAATAGCCATTTCATTTACAGTGCCTTCTATAGTAAAACTAGAGAATTTATACAAGTTTGATAAAATGTAAAGGTTTAAAAATATTTATTATTTTCAATGAAAATTCTGCTTTAATACTTGAAGATGATTAATAATTATTAAAACTGACTCATGCTTACACCTTCACAGCTGCTGTTCTAGGCCTTAAAAGATTTCTTCAAAGCATATCACATGATCATCTTATAAGCAGGCCAGCAGAAATTTCTAAGTTAATTACAGTTTGGCAGAGTGTATCCAAAACCTCTTATCTGAACAGTGAACCCAATAATTTAATCAGTCTGTCTGTTGATTAATCACGTTCTAATCCATCTGATATCAGCTCTGAAAAAGCTCTTCATCTGTTCCTTGTAAAACTTATCTCTGTGAATGCACAGCTGCTGTGAGCTATTGGTATTAATAACTTGAAAAGGAGACAGAACACAATGGATTCCCCAAGCCTGCAGAAAAAAGTTTGAACTCCTTAAAACAGTCATTCAGGACTCTCTGATCTGACCCAACTCTACAGTCTTCCCATCCTCATTTCCTGTTGCTTTCTCAGCTTCAACCCACATACTGGTTAAGGCCAGGTGCTGAACTCTTCTGTTTGACTGTTCCTGAAGCTGATGAGCTGATGAATGAATAAATACGTATTTCTCAAATACCCGTGTCAGACGTGTACTGTTTCACTTGCCATCCTACAACCTCTCTGTCATATAGTGAAGCATATAGTGAAGCCGCTTTGACAGATGAGGAAGTCAAAGAGCAAAACAAATTACTTTCTGGTGTCCTGTTTACAAAGTTATAAGCTCTTTGAAAAAGGGCTAGGGAAAGACAAAAGACTACACAAGTCTGTGATTAAACATTTTGCTCATATGGCATAAATAAAATTTAAAAAGTTCATCTCCATGCTTGGAGCAAACTGTGAAATAGCAAATCTTCTAGACTGTTTGACAGTAAGAGGTGGGGGACATTTGATCCAGAGTGAGCACTAGAGAGTGTGTGAGTAAAGTCCTTCTCTGACATATGGAGATATTCGGTATATTCAGCTTCTGTTCACTGTTCCACTCTTTAAGCCTAATCAGGTTATAAATGGTTTTCGCAGTCATTCTAGAACAGAGTGTGTTGTTTGCTTTTCCTTTCACTTCTACTCTCTTACTCTTCACACACAGGGTATCCATCCTGTCAGTTCAGTCCAGTACAAGACTGAGACTGAGTGTATGGCAGGCTGTCTGTGTGGACAGTCTTCAGCACACCAACGCACTGGAATCACCACATTCCCAGCATAACCTAAAATGTGAGAGGATTTTAAAAGAGTTCTTACAATTTTGATCTTGCAAGGTTTCGGGCCACAGGAATAGGAAATGGGTTGCCAGAGTTTCATTTCATTACATGATCATAATTTTGTCCATTTTGCATCCACTTTCCTGGTTAATTATACTTTCTCAGTGTCCATATGATATTTTCTTCTAAGTTTTCTAAGGTGAATGGTGCAAAGACTAGTCCTGGTATAGCAGATTCTTTAAGACTCCTTTAAAACTATTTGCTTAGGGTGCCTGGGTGGCTCAGTGGGTTAAAGCCTCTACCTTTGGCTCAGGTCATGATCCCAGGGTCCTGGGATCGAGTCCCGCATTGGGCTCTCTGCTCAGCAGAGAGCCTGCTTCCCTTCCTCTCTCTCTGCCTGCCTCTCTGCCTACTTGTGATCTCTGTCAAATAAATAAATAAAATCTGAAAAATAAAATAAAACTATTTGCTTAGCTCTCAATTACTCCATCTTTGTTTATATGAACATATATATGAATCCTAATTAATTCTACCTGCTAGCTATAGTTAATTAGACAAGGGGTGAATATCAAACCAAAATTAAGCCCATTAGAGTCTGTGCCACTGGGGAAAAATTGGGCCTGAGAGATTACAAGATTTGAATGTGACTATACCTATACCTTATAACCTGGAACCTGTCGGGCCTATGGTTCTATCATATGAACTTGAACTCTAACAGATGAAGCCCTCTATAGAGAGAGGGAAGAATGAAGAGCTATGCAAATAGAAGCAGAGAAAAGAGACAGAGAAACATTTTGAAATGCATTTCCTTCCTGTTATGGGAATTATTCCTTTTCCTTAAACTAAATACCACATTCCACTTTTGAAAGAAAAAACTTGTTTAAATTGACTTGTTTTTCTTGCAACTTAAATCAGTGCTAATTGGTATCACCTGCAACAAATGTTAAGCAGTCACTAATATTCATATCACATAAATGCACCTGAATTCTAGTCTCATCTCTAATGCTCACTAGAGCCGGGCACAAGTGGACAAGTTCCTTTAATTTCTCTAAGTCCCAGTATTAGTATTAGCACCGTGATGACAGAATCATGAAGATCAAATAAAATGATGTATGTGAAAGATCTGTACTATAAAAATCTAAATTGTTATTTTTTATATGATCTCAATGCCACTATTTCTCTGTTAATTGATCTTGCATTTCTAAATAACACTCTTACTCTTGTTTGCTATGTTTTCCATGTGGGTAGACAGATTTAAAGTTCCTTATGACAAAGGGGTAAATTTTGTCACAATTTCAGGTTTTTGAGTGCTATCTTTATGTAAAGACACTGGGATGGAAAAATTGATGTATTAAGAACAAATTCTCGTCCTACCCATTCCACCCACCCCTAAAAAAACCAAATAGAGATTATTCTGACCATTATAACATGTATTTTGGGGAATAATCAAATATTAATATACTTAGTTCATGAAGAAAATAAAATGTTAAGGAGTTCTTTCATAATAGTGGAGTTGCACTGGAAACTGGGCCACTGTTGGATTTTATTTTACTTTTTGCTATTCCCAGGGTAGCTGTATGCCAGATTTATAATGATAGAACTATATTATGTAACAGTTTATTTGTTGTTAGATTTATTTGCAAAATGATTCTCCTCTACCCTGGAATATCATATAAATAAATCCCAGTTATACAGAAAGTGGTATATTTTAGAAGATGGTTTGTCATGCAATACCTTTAATTTTTGAAATTCTGGCTTATAAAACTAATTAATTAAAAGATTTGTTTGCCAAAAACAACCAGTTGACAGCAGAATTTTGGAAATTAGAAAAAAGAAAACTTACCCCTAAGATTTAAATGACAGGTTTTCAAGTAAACCAATATAATTTTCTCTGTAGCTCTTAATAATATGCACTATGATACCATAAAATTCACTAAACAGATTTCTCCTTTTACTAATGTGTTTTTGCAGTTCAGGAGTAAAACTTCTTTAAAATTACATATAATTTTAGAATCATATTTATTCTATTGAGTTTTTAGAATTCATATTTATATAATTACTAAAAGGAATTATTAATACTTTTAGAATCATCCTTGTTCCACCATCCCCAGTTCTCCTCTAGCATCCACTCTCCTGAATTATTTTTAATTATTCTCTTACTTTTATTTGGTCACATAAGTATGTTTCACTAAACAGTGTGCTGTGTTGTTTTGTTTGTTTCAGGTATCATATTCTATTTATTTTTCCACAGCTTGCTCTTTTCACTCAACAAATTTTAAGTTACTTTGTCGTGGTACAGGAACTGTGGCTCACTCTGAAAATTTTATTTTTTCATTTTCATTGAACTTTTTTGGGACCCAGTTCTTATCCTAGCCTCTTACCAAGACATCTCTGCAAAGTTTCTTTTTCTGTTCACTGAGGCCATTGTGACTATCTTGATCCAGTGGTAACCATGGAAACACGATAGGGGTTTTTTTTAGTATAAGAGAGGTCAAGTAACTGAACTTAAACAAGCAAATATAATCAGCCTGTTTACCATTTAAATCTCTTTACTAATGCTAAAAAATCACTAGCATCACTTCAAATGTTAAGAGGTCACTGACGCTCAATTTTATAATGGTACTTACAATATCACATAAAGCAGAGGTATCACCTAACATTTCCCTATCTATAAACATCAATTTTCAAAAATCTGTATATTGTTAATTCACTGAAGATTAGAACTATGGTAATTAATCTTTTTTGTTATAGAAAATGAACTCATTTGTTCTAAATATTCCGAATATGTTTATTTTGTTATATTAACACCCTTAAGCAATGCTAATATAATTTAGCTATTAAATATTAAAGCAAAATATTATCTTATAAAATCATGCTCAAATTCTAGTATTCCCAGGTCAAAAGCTTTAGTAAGTTAATGCCCAATTATTGAAGTTCTAACTCTGTAATCATATAACCCAGGATAACTGGTTGTAAACATTTTCATTCATCTTCCACTTAATTTAACAATTCTAAGAAGTCTTAAGTCAGTGGAGAAAGTGTTTTGGACAAAGTAGAAAATATGAATGAATTTGGGAAAGAAAACCTAGAATAAAATTTCTATTAACTGATTCATCACTGGGTGACAGTCTTGGAATCTGCGTACTTTTGTTGAATTTGGAATATGTTGAATTTTTAAATTGCTAGGATGGCAACAATTGCCTCACTGATAGTTGACAAGCTCTACACAGTAGGCATATGTAGTTTGGGCAGTTGTTCAGAATCTTTTTTCTTTGCTTGAGTTAAGGAAAGAGAAAACTGACCTGTTCAGAGAAACACTGCCTGTCAAAAATCAACATAAAGGAATAAGCAACCCCTATTATAAAGTAGATGAAATTTCCCTTTGGTTTGCCTTGCACTTCCTGTTTAATCTTTGTTAAAGAGATCATTGAAAATTCTCCCATGGTATATTTAGAGTTTTAATACCAGATTATGGAATAGTAAAATTACACCTAAGTCACAGTAAACAAAGGGAAAATCTGTAATGGTAAAATTTTAGGTTTTAAGTTACCACTAAAGTGGGGCATTTTAAGAAAGAAGCATCTGCTTGACTGTCCTCCAATTGAATCTTGTCAATTTATTGACCCTTTGGCTGTTGTGAGTTGTTGACCTAATTATTATGAGGAGGGTTACTGTGAAAAAGCATATGGCTTAGAATTACTGGACCATTCAGATTTTCCTTACTCAGTACGGGTGCACTTCTTCCACTCTGTCTTCCTTATTTTATGATATTAAAAAAATCCTAAGCATACTGTGGGAAGATGTGGGCCCAGCCTAGTAGGGTGTGGACACAGGAAGCAAATATAGTTGGTTAAGATCTAATAGGCTCATTGGCTGAGAAATCCCCTAGGTAGTCATGGACCAGGTTAGGAATTCACATCCACCTGATCTAGAAAAGCCCTAGAGCGGATTATATTTGAAAGAGGCAATGGTATTTAGACACTAGAGATTGGATAACCCAGAAAGTTAGGGTCAACAATCAGGGAGATCTTAGAAGTTACAGGGTGATGAAGTTCAAGTATGCTTCCTGTCATTGAGGCTCTGCAGTAGGCTGAGATGGCTGAGATGGGGAGAGGTGGAGTAATGGACAATCTGTGTCAAGCACACTACATCCAGGATCTAGCTGTATTTGGTAGTAGGGAGCTATTCAGAGAAGAGGTCCCTGAGCCATCAGGGAACTGAGCCATCAGGGAAACAAGGAAAGTCCCCAATTCTATAGTAACAGACTAGTAGGAAAGGATCTAAGCAAAGAATCAATACCTGAAATTTGACTACAAGCCCAATCCCACATGTCTGTTCAGCAACAGAATAAAGCCAGCAATAAAACCTGTATAGTTCCCATCCCTCAGGACAAGACCCATTCTAGTGCCTAGAATTTTGCTCTAGGCTTCTTTAAAAAACATTGTTTGAGCACCTACTAAAGGCCAGGCTAGAAGCTGGGCATGTAATAGCAAAGATAGTGTCTCCTCTTCCATACCTTACACTCTTGTGGAAGGTTCAGACCAGAATATAGACAGTAACAATGCAGGATGTTAAGAATGCCAATTGGGGGTGGTATATATTGCTATGATGGCATTCGTCAGAGCAGCTTATTAAGACTTGATGTTGAAGAGATCTAAAGGTTTCTCAAGGGACTGAAGTTGAAGCCGAGACCTGAAGAATGGGCAAGAACAGGGATGCTACCAACATTAATCCGTTTCATCCAATAAGCTGGAGGTGCCACTAAATTATAAAATGGTCATTTAAAATAGATGCCCCTTCCTTTGTGGAGCTACTCAGAGCCAAGACTCATGAGTTGGTGAACTGAAAATGGACTCTCTTCATTTCCTTGGCCAAGTTTTCCTATGCAGAGCACAACCTGTGGCCTAGAATGGATTTATCTAGGTGAAAGGCTTTTAGGGTAGGGGGTAAAGCAGAGGGAATGAGGACCTCAAGGCTTAAAAGGTATGGCTCTTGAAAATTGGAGTAGAGGAAAACCAGCTTTACTTGTTCCTAGAATTGTCTCCTCTGCCCATGACTGCAGGAGAGTACTGACATGGGGGAGCTGCACAGAAGCCACCTGCTGGGTTGCAGGGCACATATTGAAGCATTTGCCAAGACAGAAATTTGACCTACTAGGCTTGAGCTTCCTGCAGCGACTCTACTTGTCATTTTACCCATTATAAGATTGTGGAACACTGTTTCACAATAGCAAATCAAAGTAAGGCTGGTGGTGTTGCCCACAATTACAATAGAAGTGGAATGGCTTAATTAGTAAAACATTAACTGGCAGGATTCCTATAAGTAAAAATGTACATATTTAAGGAGGCTTATTGTAACATTTATACCATTTATTTTATAATATACTAATTTGAATGTAAAAGTGAATGTAAATTACCAGAAATTAACATGCAATGTGAAGAAAAGTCCTTTCATCCTCTGCAACTGTAGCATTTGGCAGATTCAGGAATAAATAATCTTTTGTGGCAAGGGTATGCCTTATCAAACATATGCAGATCAGCACTAATTAATGCTAATTAAGGTTTCCTGTCTATCTAGTTGGAAAAACGTCCAAATGTTATGAAATCCAGTTAGTATGCCTATTACACTAATTGTTTTATATGGGGTGGTTCTTAATTAAAATATGTAAATTGACCTTAATTGCTATATACTAATGGGGGTTCATGTTATCTCACTAAAAGTGACAAGATGGTGAGGAGGGGTACTTAAATGACTAATTCTGATAAATCCTTAACTAAATGACCTTTACTCAAAATTAATTTTAATTGGAAGTTGGCTAAAGAAACATTTTTCTTCTTTGTTTCTTTCTAGTTTTTAGTAATGTAAGAATGTTACTCTTCTTTGTTAATACAGCTTTAGAAGCAGTTGTGCATTGTTAATTACACTTAACAAGCAAGTTAATTTGACTGTTTACTGTTTATAGTTATCAGGAAGTTATTGATATCCTCATTTCAGTCTGGGGAGAAGTGAACTCTCATTGAATGTGTATTTGTAGTTAGAATCCTATAGGTAAGTTGGCCAACCCAGTTAGTTTGTTAGAGTATGTGTTGAAGTTTGATGAGCCAGTAGTATTAATATGTACTCCTTGGCTGATTTACATTGCAATTGCTTTTTAAAAAAATATTTTTTTTTCTTTACAAAACATTAGCTTTTATTGGAGTTAAAAATCTCATTGGAGGTATTTGCATTAAATAGACTGAAATGATATTCTTACATTTTCCTTACCAGGTTTTTATTTATTATTTAATTGCAAACAAATTAAAATATGTATGCCCCAAACCAGTGTAAATTAATTTGCATATTTAATTTATTTTTTTACTATGCTAACCTTGCAAGTACAGGAAGTAATTTAATTAAAACTAACAAATATTTTACACTTTCATCTGGAAGTAGTTTATGTTCACATGTAATTTAAAATATATTTTTAAGTCCCTGTAAAAATGTGAGAAAGGACCTAGTAAAATATTGTCATATGGAAAAGAGCAAAGAATAAAGATTGTAGTTTTACTTTGTCAAAATGAGACCCAATATCTTTACTCTTTTATCAGGACATCGTGACAAATGTTTCACCTAGAATTATTCGAGGGACTACCTCTGGCCCCATGTATGGCCCTGGACAAAGCTCCTTCCTGAATATTGAGCTCATCAGTGAAAAAACAGCTGCATATTGGTGTCAAAGTGTCACTGAACTAAAAGCTGACTTTCCAGACAATGTAAGTGTGATTTAACGTCTAAAACAAAAGAATTGGCATAAGTTGGTGAATGTTTATTTAAACATCCAATTCATAGGCTTATAAATATTAATGTGTATAATATATTTTATTAAAGAATCTGCCAGTTGCTTTGCTGATGCATAGAAAGATAAAAAAGAAAGAAAAGCTCAAGAACTCATAAAAATCTGCACAATGTGAGGCTTTGTTATAAATGGGTGCCATGCAGATGGAAGAAGTATCTACATAAGCAGGAGGAAGAGAAATGAAATACTCATTTTATTGAGTTGATTTTCACTGGATGTGGCTAGTATTTATGAAGGTGATGACCTTAGGAAGAAATTGCAGACTATAAATCATTTTAAATATAAATCTGAGGCAGAAGCAAGATATCTTCATATATAGTGTATTTATGTTTTTTCAGTGGGAAATAATTTACCAAATAATTTTAATACTTTTATACTAAATGAGTCACTATTTTTTGTAAAACCCTTTCTTTAAAAGTACTGTATATAAAGATTACATATATTTCATTTCTTTATGGATTTTTATATGTTGCCAGTAGTTTTTTAACCTATAGATGGTATTTTCTCTCCAATAGATGGTTATAGTTGTTCTTGATGTCATTCATTCATTTTTTTCTCCCCTCCCCTCACTTCAATGCACATATGCACACGTGACGGGCACACACACACGCACACACACACATATTCCCTCTCCCCATCTTATTTTCTGTCTCAGAGCTGGTGATGAATGGAGATTGAGATTTGAGCCATGTGTGTCTTTATTTGTAGAAAAGATTCAAAGACAAATTGGAATGGTTTAAGTATTCTTTTTTTTATTTTATTTTATTTTTAATTTTTATTTATTTATTTGTTAGAGAGAGAGAGAGAGCACGAGCACAGGCAGACAGAGTGGCAGCAGAGGCAGAGGGAGAAGCAGGCTCCCTGCCGAGCAAGGAGCCCGATGTGGGACTCGATCCCAGGAGGCTGGGATCATGACCTGAGCTGAAGGCAGCTGCTTAACCAACTGAGCCACCCAGGCGTCCCTGGTTTAAGTATTCTAATGATAAATGTTTTAAAATCTAATGAAATTTGTGGATGTTTTGCCACAAACTGGTAAATTAGAAAAACTTACAAAGGGACTTTTGCTCTCATACTGTTGTCTAACCCATCAAGTTTTGTTTTTGTTTTTTGTTTTAGAAAGTCCTAATTGTTTCAAGGTTTTCCTATATTGAAACAAAATTTAGACACTTAGAATATAATTAATCTTCCTCAAGTCAAACCTTCGGATATGAAGGGAACTATGAAGACCCATATGAAGCCTATGGCTTCTGTTCATTAGGAATTTTTCACTTTCTGAAAATGATGTTGCAAATCATCTCTGTGTTCATATTATACAATCAACTCTAATAACAGTTATGTTGAGCTATTTGTTTTTTAAAGGACCCAAATTCCGTGGGAAGTTTTTCACAGAATGACTGGGGAAAAAAGTGGGTCAACCATAGGAAGAATCATACACACACACACACAGGTATATATGTATTTATTATATATACACACAATTATTATTGTGTATATTATTATACATACACACATTATATATGCACACATATGTATATATATTTTTATTTTATATATATGTACATATATATATTTTTAAGATTTTATTTATTTGTCAGAGAGAGAGAGTGCACAAGTAGGTGGAGGGAGTGGCAAGTAGAGGATTGGGAGGGAGAAGCAGGCTCCTGGCTGAGCAAGGAGCCCAATGTAGGGATTGATCCCAGGACCCTGGAATCATGACCTAAGCCAAAGGCAAATGCTTAACCAACTGAGCCACCCAGGCATTCCTATAAATAAATTTTTAAACATGGCCTACAAGTTTGAGTATTATACCAGGTACTGAACATGCAGTGACATAATACCAATCACAATAAGCTTGAGTTTTTATAAGATTAAATTGTATTTGGTACTGTTATAACTGCCTTATATATTTTAACACCCACTCTTTAAACAATCTTATAAGATAAGTACTATTACTTTCCCTGTTTCACAGAGAAACTGAGAGGAAACACAGAAGTTAAGTAGCATGCCCAGAGTTACACAGCTAATACAATGGTCCCCCCTCATCCACAGTTACAGTTTCTGTAGTTTTAGTTACCGGCAGTCAAGCCATGGTCCAAAAGCAGGTGACCCTCCTTCTGATGTATTATTTGGAAAGTCAGTAGCTGCTTAAAGCTCTGTCACAATGCTTATGTCATTCACCTCACTTCATCTCCTCACATAGACACTTTTTCCTCTTACATTGTCACGAGAAGAGAGAAGACAGTACAATACGGTATTTTGAGAAAAAGATCACATTCACACAACTTTTACTACAGTATGCTTTTATAATTGTTCTATTTTATCATTAGTTATTATTGTTAATCTCTTATTGTGCCTAATTTATAAATTAAATCTTTATCATAGGTATGTACATATAGGAAAAAGCACAGTATTTAGAGGGTTTAGTGCTACTCATGGTTTCAAGTAGCCACTGGAGGTCTTGGAACATATCCCCCATGGATCAGGTTGGGATTATTATATACAATGAAACCAGAATTAGAACTTCAAACTTGCTTTTAGCATCTGTGCTCCTTTCTAAGGATAGTATTCTCTAATGTACCTATTGTAGTGTCATTTCAGGCCTTTAAAATTTCAATATGACTTTTTAATGCAGCATAAGAATAGTATGAAATATAATTTCCCCAAATATTGCTTCTATAGTATTTAGATACACCAGTGTATCTGAAGAAAAAAAAAAACAAAAAACATTTTTCCTAGAAGAGAACTCCCACCAATGGCTTGTCTTAAGTTCTGTCTGTCCTCTTCTGGGCAGGAGTGAGATGTTAAATAATGGCCTCCAAGAAATGACAGTAAGCAGACAAGAAAGCTGAGATGAAACCTTCGCTTTGTGATTCCACGGCCAGGAAGAAGAGGCACATTAAATGTTCTTTTCAATTTCCCTGGAAACAGTTTTCTTCTCCTATAATGCTTTTTCTTCAGAGGAAACAATGCTTACATTTCTTGTTTCTAATTCTTTCACCATTTAGATTATATTATATTAGATTAGATTAGATTTAGATTATATTATATTAGATTAGATTAGATTCATTATTCTTTTTCTGTATTCTTAGAACTGATTTCTAACATTTTTATTCCCCATATCAAAGATAACATTTTAAATACAATTAAAATGGCATTCCCATTTGAACCCATGGAAATAATGTGTTGCACCTAGATATTGCCATGCTGAGAGTAGAATATCCCCCACTGTTTTGGAATTACTCTGATGCCAAACCCAATGAGCTGAATGAAAGAAGGTGACCCTTCATTTTCCAAGTTTAATTATCACTCTCACTGGAGTTTTCCCACATCATTCTCAAGTGCGTGGCTGCCACCTTTAATGACAGGGATCAGATAATTCAACCCACTGTGGCAGCTTCTAAGCAAGGGCTAACTTCTGAAAAAGAAATTATTCTGGGGGTTGTGGAGAAGGGATGTAGGTCAGCTGATATCAGCAGCTGGTATCTCTCTTTCCAGAGAGAGCAGGCAGCAGTTGACCATGAACTTGAGGAGACAGCTGGAAGAACATCTTGAATATAAAGAGATCCTGAAATATATTGTAAGGGCTTGTTTCTTAACTATCACAGAGTTACACCAAAGCCTACACTTATACTAGACTTCTCCCCAGCTTCCAAGGTTTCCTTTTATTTATCTGTGAATTAAATTTGGCACACTGATCATTGCAGACAATTATTACTAAGAGTTTTTTTTTTTTTGTTCCTAAGCTGAGATTTTGCAATGCTTATTATGAAATGTACTGTATAATTAGGGCTTACAGAAATCAATTTTAAGTGAATCCTTTCATTCTCACTGCAAAAGCCTTAGAAACCATATATTTTAGACTTCGAAAAAAATTTTTTACCAAAAAAAAAAATACATGCTGCATTTTGTCTGAATGCACTGAATTAGCAAACAAAGACTGACATTTTCTATCATTTGTGGCAGCTAAAGTAAGAGTTAGGCAAGATAGGGATTCAGCAGTGAATTAGCTGGTGAAGATAGAAAAGGGAGTGATGGCTTTGTTAGAGAAATTAATAAAGGAAGAACAATTGATATGTAAATATACTTCTATTACAATACATTCTATTACAATACACCTCATTCTGCTGAAACCCTTTCTCAGTTCATTACTGGGAAATCAGCATTACGCACATTAAGTTCAAAATTATTCCAAAGAGTTTGTTCTTCATCAGCATCCCGAAAGTGCTTTCCTGACCAATAACCTCTAAATACAGAGTTCTTAACTCTCCGTGTGTGTGCCTGTGTGTGTGTGTGTGTGTGTGTGCGCGCGCGCGCGCGCCATGGACTCCTTATACACCCTTGTGAAACCTAAAGGCCTTTCTTCAGAATGTTTTTGAATGTGTAAAACCCAATTTGGTAGTTTGCAAAGGATTCCCATTGTAGTAAAATAGATGCTCAACTCATTTTAAGGAACACGATATAGTAATGCATGATCCTCTTTAATAAGTCACTAGAAATACAGCCTAGTGGCAGATTTAATAGTTATTAGATTACTAATATTTATTAGAGTACTATAATTTTTACATATAATGGTGACTGTCAGTGACATGGTGAGATATCTGTGACAACTCTGTGATTTTCCATGGCTTCTGTCAGTGCAAAGTTACAGGTATTGATAGTGCTACTGTGGTTTGTTGTATTCAGGAGGAAATGCTAAATTTCAGCAGAGGTTAGTGAAAATAAAGGTTAAAGTTTTTTCCCACCCAAGTTCATGAATTTCCTGCATTCTATCAAGAATTCTACGTACCTCAGATAAAGAACCTTCGTCCAGTGGTTCTCAGTTCTGGGTGCATATTAGAATCACTTGGGAAGCTTCAGAAAAGGTATTTATGGTTAGACCCTGTTCTAGATCAGTCATTTCAGAAATTCTGGCATGGATACAATGAGTATACATCCGTGTATGTGTGTGTGCATGCTTGGCATGCGTGTGTAGGTGGGGTGTGTGTGTGTGTGTGTATTTTTTACAAAGTTCATTAATTAATTTTACTGTGTATAAAACTAGCATCATTCATAACCCTTGACATATATCATTAAATAGTTAAAAAAGTCCTGTATCAGAACTTGAGAGCCTTTTATAGGTGCTAGGAACCATGGGCTTCATATACTGTGAAGCAGAATTTTTCCTCAGTTTCTGGATGAGGAAACTGACTTTTCAAAACATCACATTGCACAGGGCATTGTGTCACACAGCTAGTAAGTGAAGTCATTGGAACTGAAAATCTTCCCTTTACACCTTGAAGAGGTATTTAACTTGGCTCTAAAGAACCTGCAGAATTAGGAGTAATGTTATTTCAGTCCTCCCTTACACACCACTCAGATGGGTCAATTATACTGAGTTCTCTTAACCACAGACTCTCAAATAGAAAACAAAATCTTTTTAGTGAACAAAGAAAGAAGTCTGTCATCAACCAACCATTATTTTGTCATTAGTCCCAGCAAGGGACATTTTATAGCTCAATATTTACTGCTTTGCAGGAATGTAGCTGACATTAGGAAACAAGGTCAGTGACTCAATGTGGACCTTGGTTTGAACGTTACCTGGTACCATCTTAAGTTCTGTATTTGAAAATAGGGAGTCAAGAGATTCAGTTGGATCTATGTATCCTCTAAGCAAGGAAGATGCTCACTGCTTATTCAATGGATGTTCATCACCCCATAACTCCTGCAGTCTTCCTATGGCACCATGAAGGCTGAATCAGCAGGAGCAGGCTTTCTTTTCTTTGGATTATTTATAATTAAGTCTCACTCATTAGAAATAAGGGGATTTTGTTACCCCCCTCTCAATCTATTTAGAAAGATAAAATTTAGTAACAGATAACACTATAATACATATGTTGTTGGGCTAAAATGACCAATACACGGTTGTTATTTTTGCTTTCATTTTTTATTAAACCATTGTTTTCTTATCACAGACCTTATAAACCATAAAAATGACCATGGCCCTTTCCCCCTCATATCCTGAAGAGGATATTCACCAACAGAAATGTAAGCATCCCTGCACTGGAGGGATTCCTCCTTTGCTCCCTCTGGATTTTTTTAAGCTTCTCAAGTCCCTATTTCTGTCAATTTCTACACATTCCCATGTTGATTTATTTTAAATAAATTAGGAAACTGCTAGAGCAGTTATTGAAGGGAAGGTTAGTATATCCCCAGGAAACTCCTTCCTTCTTTCCACCACAAATTCTAAAGGACGTAGATACTTCCCAACCTCCCTTCTTTGCTAAAATCCAGGACAGTTATCTGATGACATTACTTTATTGATTTTTTTTAAAAAAAGATCTATCTAGTCTACAAAAAAGTAAAATAAAAATGAATCATAATAGTAATGGAAATTTAAAAAGTTAGGGTGGATGGAGGTAAACTAGTCCATATCCAATTATCCTAACAAATACCTATTTTCATTTTCTTAGAGTGATAGAGTCAGGAGCTAAAAGCATAAGTTTTAAGTCAGAATGGATTTGAATTTCTGCTTGTCTTCTGACTTGCTATTTATTGGCACTCTCAACCTCAGCGTCCTCATTTGTGCAATGACAATAACTATTCTCAGCGGTTGTACAGATTAAATGAGATATTATATATAACATGTTTGGCACATTGCAGTTATTCACCACTAAAAATTACATTGCATAGGATACCTTTATGCATTTAGCTTTTATTCCTACTTAATATAATAATTGGTTTCCATAAAATATTCTGTGAGAGGGATTTGGTAGGTCAAATGTAACAGCATATTTATAGCTCTTGAAGTGTATTGGCAGTTGATTTTCAAAGCATTTTTGAACAATTCACATAAAAGTCACTATTATAGAAATAATTACCAACTAAAAAATTAAAAACCAACTCACTAAATATGCTTTTTAATGATTCTTCTGAACTTGAGTTTATTATATGTCATATAGAATATAAAGTCTGATTCCTTGTTCAGTGTTTTATTCATTATACATCTGTGCTTTAATATCATTCATTCATTTGACTTAGTTACCAATTAAAACAAGATTTAAATAATGAGTTATTTTCTTAGTATCAGCATAGAAACAAAGAAAATTTTAAATATGTTTAATTCTACAAAGCAAGAGTAGCCAAAATGAACCAGAATACATAATGTAGCTCATAGTTCTCTGATTAGTTTCTGGCTCTATGTAGCCAAGTATTTTGTTTGTTTTTGTTTTTGTTTTTGAGATAAAATATTCCTAGTTCCTTAAAAGAAAACATTAGCTACAGTTTAGATGGAGTAATAGGCACGAAATTTACCATCCCAACTGAGACAGCAACATAAAAGAAAACTTATAAAATATATGGAACAACAGTTTTTAAGACCTGGAACATCAGTCAATAAAGACAGTAGTCACTGAGAGATGAAAAACTAAGGAACTGAGCTCTACCTTTGCTCAAGAAGGTTTCCAGGACACATTGCAAGGAGCAGAACCCAGGGATCTCTCTGAGTTGAGACAGAACTGTCCAGGAAGACCAAAGTGGTTAGAATTCACAAGAGAGAATACCAGAAAGCAGAGAGCTACATACAGAGAACTCTCCAGAGCCCTGCAGAAGGTCTGTTTTGAGTGTTCAGCAGAATGGAGATCAGCTCATGCAAGTGAGTGAATTGTGAGGGACTATAGAAAGAACTTTCTGAATGGATTAGAGGGACAAGTAGTCAGTACTCAAATGCATCTGGGAATAATGACTCTTCCTGCTAGCCAGACTGGAAAACCCTATGATTCAAAATTAGCCATAGGCTGAGGAGCACTGCTTTAGTCATGCCCAACAAACTTTAAAAGCAAGCCCTGAAAGGATCAAAATATCTCCAAGTAACTTAACTGAAGCTCAGAACAAAATTAAAGGATATAGGAATGCAAATTATCTAGGACCAAATAAGATAAAGTTCACAGTGTCTGGTATTCAATTAAAAATTACCTATCAGAGAGGGAGACAAACCATGAGAGACTCTTAACTATGGGAAACAAATTGAGGGTTGCTGGAGGGAAGGTAGGTTGGGGGATGGGGTAACCAGGTGAAGGCATTAAGAAGGGAATGTTATGTGATGATCACTGGGTGTTATACACAACTGATGAATTGTTGAACACTACATCTGAAACTAATGATATGCTATGTGTTGGTCAAATTGAATTTAAATTAAAAAAAAATACCAATCATGTAAGAAAGTAGGAAAATACAACCCCAAATAAGAGGAAAATCAATTAAAACTGTGCCAGAACTGATGGGATGTTAAAATTAGCATGCAAATGTATTAAAGAATCATTACAACTATATGTTCAAAAACTAATGTCCATATGTTCAAAAACTAAGTTAAGAGAAGGAACATAGATAAAAACAAACAAAAAAACAAACAAACTCCCACTAAACCAGACTTCCAGAATGAAAACTACAGTGAATAAGATGAAAAATACACTGGTAGTTATTAATAGCATATTAGGCACTGCAGAAAAAATGATTAGTCAACTTGAAAATGTAGCAATAAAAACTATCTAAAGTAGAATGCATGCAGGGGTGGGGGTGTGTTGGGGAGTGGGGAGTAGACATACTGTTAGTGAGCTAGGGACAACTTCAAGTGGCTTCATATGTACTGGAATTTTCAACGTTTGAAGAAAAAAATGGCCCTGGTTTTCCCAGTTTTACATAAAGCTACAAGCCTTCCCATTTGTCAAACAAACAAATAAACAAACAGAAACTTGAGCTCCAGGTATAAGAAACATGAAGAAAATTACACCAACGAGTATTTCATAATCAAATTAATCAAACCAGTGACAAAGAGAAAATTTTAAAAGTGAAGACAAAAAGCATGTTCCATATGGAAGAATAAATATAAAGGTTATTGTTTTGATTTGTTGTCAGAAACAACACCAGCTAGAAGACAACAACTTTCAAATGCTGAAAGAAAGAAATGACAATTGTTCATCTAGATTTCAAAATTCAGCAACATATCTTTCAAAAATACAGATGAAGGGTGCCGGGGTGGCTCAGTTGGTTGAGTGGCTACCTTGGCTCAGGTCATGGTCCCAGAGTCCCGGGATTGAGTCCTGCATCGGACTCCCAGCTCCGAGGGGAGTCTGCTTCTCCCTCTGACCTTCTCTCCTCTCATTCTCTCTCTCTCTCTCAAATAAATAATCTTAAAAAAAATACAGATGAAATACATTCTTTTTCAAACACAAAAAGACTAAAAGAATTCATCACTGAGGGATTGGCACCACAGGAAATATTTTTTTAAAAATGTTTAGGTAGAAAGTAAAATGATGCTAGGTTGAAATATGGACCTACACAAAGGAATGAAGAGTGCCAGAATTTGTAACTATAGACTTAATTTAATTCACGTTAGAAGAGAATTGGTTGCTTAAACAAAAATATAAAATAGTCTGTGATTTATAAAATATATTAAGGTAAAATATATGATAATAGTACAAAAGTTGTGAGGAAGAAATGGAAGTATTCTACTGTAAGCTTTTAACTCTTTATGTAAAGTTTTTTATCACTTGGAGATAGACTGGTGACTTAAAGATGTATGCTCTGAGCTCTAAACAACCAATAAAGTAATGCAGGAGAATTATGTTAAAAAGCTAACAATAGCTAAAAGCTAAAAAGCAACAATAGAGATATAAAATAGAATCATGCAGAGTACCAAAAGAAGGCAGAAAAAGAGAGAAGGGCTATCAAAAAGAGAAAATGCAGATAGAAACCCTGTAATAAAGTGATAGAGTTAAACCTAATTATAGCAATAATCACATTAAATGTAAGTGGTCTAAACATCCCCCATTAAAAGGCAGAGATTTTCAGATTGGATGGAAAAGCATGACTCAACTATATGTACTGCTTACCAAAAAAAAATAAAATAAAATAAATAAAATTTAAATATGAAGATGCAAATATAAAATTGAAACAATGGAAAAAGATATACCATTATAACCCTAATAAAAAAATCTTATAATATTAATAGCAGACAAAGTAGATATTAAAGCAAAGATCATTACCAGGGACAAAAAGAATCCTTTTATAATGATGAAATGGTCAGTCCATCCAGACATGATAGCAGTCCTAAGGTTTATGCACTTAGTAACAAGATTTTAAGATACATGAAGCAAAAGCTGATAGAACAGGAAGGAACAATAGAAAAACTCAGAATCACTGTTGATTCTAATACCTCCCAGTAAATAATTAATAAAGCAGTGGAGTGAGGCTATTCAAAATTTGAAAAATGATGTCGACTTATGTAATTGACCTTTATTGGACATGTCACCCATAGCAACAGAATACACAGTCTTTGCAAATACATCCATGCCGTTTACTAAAATAAGCCACATTCTGTGCAATAAAAGAAAGAAGTCTTAATAATTTTTAAAAGTTCACTTCATCTGAGGTATGTATTCTGACCACAATAGGAATGTATTTGGAAAAATCCCCAGAATATTTAAAAAATAAATAATACATCTAAATTACCTTTGAATAAAGGAAAAAATCATAAGAGAAATTAAAATTATTTTGAATTGAATGAAAATTAAAATATAAAATATTAAATTTTTGGTATGTCATAAAAGCATTACTAGTAGGGAAATTTATAACATCAAACACATATAATCAGAAGTGAAGAAAGTTCTCAAATCAATTATTGCAACTTCCATCTCTAAATACTAGAAAAAGAAGAACAAACTAAACTCAAAGTAAATAAAATAAGGATATAATGAAGATCAGTGGAGGAAATTGATAAAATAGCAAGAAAAACAATAGAGAATAGCAAGGAGAGTAAAGCTTTGCAAAAGTCATTGCAAGAACAACTGAAATTGATAAAATAGCCAGATCGATGAAGGTAAAAGGAGAGAAGAAACACAAATTATCAGTATAGGAAATGAGAGAAGTAGCACCACTGCAGATTCTATGCATATTAAAAGAAAAACTATACAATATTATCAATAATTTTATGCAAATAAACTGGTCAGATTCCTTGAAAGACAGAAATTATTAAAGCTTAGTCAAGAAGCAATAGGTAATATAAAAGAAATTGAATTTATAGTTCCAAACATTTCTATGAAGAAAACTGCAGGCCCAGGTGGCTTCACGGGTAGACTCTACTAACCATTTATGAAAAAATAATGCCAATTCTACACACACTCATTCAGAAAAGTAAAGCAGAGGAAATACTTCCCAACTAAATCTTTGGTACCAACATCCTAGTATCATAACTTGACAAAGACAGGACAGGAAAAGTATGGACCATTGTCCTTCATGAACATAGGTGAAAAAGTTCTAAACAAATTTTAACAAATATAATCCAATAATATATAAAGATTATTAATATATTATGACCAAATGAAGTCTATCCCAAGAATTCCAAGTAGGTTTAACATTTGAGACTATTGTAATTCACAGAAATGATAAACTAAATAAAAGCAACAATGACAACAATATAAATTTATATAATTATCTCCATAAACCAAACAAAAAAAAATTTAAGAAATCTAAAAATTTCACCAAACTAAGAATAGAAGGGTAATTCCTTAACTTAGTGGAAACCATTAAAAACAAATAAAAAACCCCAAGGTAATATTACAGTTGATGGTGAAAGATTGAACATTTTCTTTCCAAAAGAAATAAGGATATCTGCTCTCACCACTACTATTCTGCATTGTGCTAAAGTTTCTGTTCTGTTAAGTAAGAGAATGACAACAACAAAAAAAGACATGCAGATTTCAAAGGAAGAAGTAAAACTGTTTTTCATTCACAGATGACATGATTGTTTATGTAGAAAATGTGATTAAATGTACGAATAAAAACCACTTTATTTACAAAAGCAGGCAGCTAGCTTACATGCTGTTGTTTTTGGATTTGATTTAAAAAAAAAAGATTTTATTTATCTATTTGACAGAGGGGGGGTAGAGCATAAGCAGGGGGTGTAGCAGGCAGAGGGAGAAATCAGACTCCCCGATGAGCAGGGAGTCCGACATGGGGCTGATCCCAGGACCCTGGGATCATGACTTGAGCCGAAGGCAGATGCCTAACCGAGTGAACTACCCATGTGTCCTCAGATTTGATTTTTTAAAAATATTACATTAAGGGCGCCTGGGTGGCTCAGTGGGTTAAAGCCGCTGCCTTCTGCTGGGGTCATGATCCCAGGGTCATGGGATCGAGCCTCCCATCGGGCTCTCTGCTCTGCGGACAGCCTGCTTCCTCCTCTCTCTCTCTGCCTCTCTGCCTACTTGTGATCTCTGTCTATCAAATAAATAAATAAAATCTTAAAAAAAATATTACATTAAAATCATGTTTATCTTCATTAACAAATTTTCTCATACTCTCTTAAATTTTTACCCCCAGGAGAATGCCTAACTCACCTCATCTTGGTCATGGCCTGTTAAAATACTATTTTATTTAATAAATGAGCTTATTGACAAGGTTATAAGATACAAGATCAAATTATAAATATTAACCAAACTTTTTTTTTAAGATTTTATTTATCAGATAGAGATCACAAGTAGGCAAAGAGGCAGGCAGAGAGAGAGGGAGAAGCAGGCTCCCTGCTGAGGAGAGAGCCCAATGAAGAGCTCATCCTAGGACCCTGGGATCATGACGTGAGCTGAAGGCAGAGGCTTTAACCCATTGCCACTCAGGCGCTCCCAATCAAATTTTTTATATGCTAGCAATAGACAATTGGAAACTGAAATAAATATATTAATATATCAATAGCAGCAGATACATGAAATAGAGATAAATCTGACAAAGATGTGAAAGACATGAACTCTGAAAACTACAAAATATTGATGATAGAAATCAAAGATGACCTAAATAAATGGGAGGCTATACTGTGTTCAATGATTGGAAGAGTTTGTATTGTTAAGATGTCAAGTATCCCCATACTGATGTAAAGATAAAATGCAATCCTAATCAAAATGGTAGCATTATTTTTTTGGTGGGATTTCACAAACTGATTTTGAAATTCCTATGGAATTTATAGTAGCCAAAAGCATTTAAAAAGAACCAATTTGGAAGTCTAAAAATTTCTCATTTCAAGTCTTATTTTAAAACTACAGGAACCAAGATAGAACGATCCTGGCCTAAAAATAAATATACAAATAGACTAATGGAGAATAAGAAGCCCCAGACCAACTCACACACGTTAGTTGTATGAGCAACTGCTTTTTGGCTATGCTGCGAAAAGGAAATCCAGTGGACAAAATATAGTCTTTTCAACAAATGATGCTGGTAAAATTGGGTATCCGTATTCAAAAAAAGTATATGTTGACTCATATCTGACATGATATATAAAAATTAATCCAAAGTAGTCATAGACCTAAACGAAAAACCTAAAACTATAAAACTTCATAAAGAAAACATCAGAGAAAGTTCTTGTGACCTTAGGTTAGGCAAACATTTCATATATATATATATATATATATATGTATATATATATATATACACACACCAAAAGCACAGTGCTTGAAAGAAAAAAAAAAAAAAGACTTGACTAGAATGTTTTACTCTTCTAAACCTATTGTTAAGAAAGTGAAAATACAAACCAGAATAGAAGAAAATATATCATATATTTGATGAAGGACCTATATCCAGAATATTTTTTTAGTCAAGAATATTTAAAGAATTGTCAAAACCCATAGTAAGAAAGAAAATAACCCTCCTCACTTTGAGCAAAAAAATTTGAGCAGATATTTCACCAAGGCAGATTATGAATGATAAATACGCAAATGAAAATGTGCTCAACATCATTAGTCATTATAGAAAAGCAAATTAAAACCACAGTGAAATATACATCTATTAGAATGTCTAAAATTTAATGTTAGTGAGGATATGGAGCTACAAGACTCCTATATGTGGGGCATAATAAACGTGTTAATCATCTTGATTGTGATGATGGTTTCAAAGTAAATACACCTGCTTTAAAAATGTACAATTTATTTTATGTTATATGTATAAAACATATAAAGAATTGTACATATATAACATATGCAGTTTATGTATATATAACATGTAATTATATATAATTATATAACATACTATATTAACATAAGAGAATATGTATGTCATATGTAAAATTATATGCCAATAAATCTGTTTAAAAATAGTTTCAATTTAAAATTATAATGCCACTTTTTATGGATTGTTTCCTGGTAATTAATTCTGAGTTTAGTTGGATGGGTAAACTCCTGTCACTGAGCTCTTCAATGCGTACCCCATTGTCTGAGCCACCAGGCAATTATTATCCTCCACAAAATTGTCTAGCATTCTGGTAATGTTCACTTTGATATTGACTCATGGGAATTAAACTTATGCTGTTTTAAGAAAAAAAGAAATGTTGGGTCAATTTTTGAGCTTCTGCTTTGTGGGAGATTAAAATGCTAGTCTTTCGTGTCTTTCAGTAAAAGAAAAATCAGAAGAAAATTTATCAAAGCTTTTTACATAGTCACATTTTACAAGCATTAACTGCCTACAACATACTTTTTCTCAGACTCCCCTTTACTTTGTAATTTGTTAGGCTGCCTTTTGGATAACAATATTGTCTCCTCCATACATAAGTATGGCATGGAACACACTGAACCATGCAGAAAGAGACCCTGAGGATGGTGGTCATGAATTGAGTTTAAACTCTTTTTGGTATAAACTAGCTCATGAGAGAGTCAACGGAAACAATTTATAAGTTATATATGTTTGCTACGTAACTGTAACCGGACCATGTCTTAAAATGAAACCAAGTCCATACTCAAACAGCTGAGGTTTCATTCAGTGGGCTCACTTACTTAATACCGATTTGGTAATCTCTCATCCTTTCTAACGTTTTTGTGGAGAACTCAGCTCAAATGTATTCTTCTCCTAAAATATTTGGGAAACCAGGAGAGAGAAAGGATAAAGGAAAACCTTCTGTTCTCCTCCCCTTTCCCTCTGCAAGTCCCCAAAATATATTTTTTCATTTAAAGGGCCCATTTAGGGGCATCTTGGTGGCTCAGTAAGCAACTGCTTTTGGTTCAGGTCATGATCCTGTGGTCCTGGGATTGAGCCTCACATTGGGCTCTCCGCTACTTAGGGGGCCTGCTTCTCCATTTCCCTGTTCCTTCTGCTCCCCTTGCTTGTGCTTTCTCTCTCTCTCTCTCTCTCCCTCTCTGTCAAATAAATAAATAACCTTTTAAAATAAATAAATAAATAAATGGCCCATTTAAAAACATCTTAGAAAAAAGCACCACTGTTTTATGAGAGGCTTAAAAGTAGGAGGTAATATAAAGGTTTTTATTTAACATAAGATACTGCAATTATATGTGTTGGATTTACTTTGTCAAAAACTACTTATCCTATTTTACTTTTGAGAGGGAGAATGGGAGCTTGCTGGTAGACAACATTTCTCCCCCAGGTTCTTTTTTTGCCACTAGGTATTTTATTCTTTTACATTGCACCCTACAGGGAATATTCCAGAGATTTATTTTTCAGAAGGAACTATTTTCATATTTTTCTCTTAGGTCTTTTAAGACATTTCCTTGAAAGTATTCTCTTTATTCTTTAAGATAGTTAAATAAACAGAAACTTAGCAGTGCTGTTTTAAAGGTTTGTACACTGATGTAATGACTGTTTTTCATTTTTAGCCATTATTTATAGTTGGATAGTTGATTCACTTAAGCAGAATTTGAGGCTGTATCTGAGACCCACAAATAAGATCTAATTAATTAAAACCAGCTAAAAGGAGAATGGTCATAGAGGCCTTGGACAACTAATTTAATCACCAGGCAAACCAAACATTCCTACAAGTGAGGTAAACTTTGATAAAACAAACATGTACAATGAACCCTCAAAATGACTGAAAATTGTATTCTGTGGGATTTGTCTTCATTTTAAGACCAAAGTTATGAAAATATCCATTAGAAAGAGGGCCATTTTAGTAGGAATAATACACATTTATAGGCAACTTGCAATTATCCATTTCAGTAACAGGGAAGAAATTCAGCAAAAAGGATATGTTACTTTTACCAGTATCTTCTAATTTTATACCAAGAGTGCATTTCATAATTGTGTTAGAGATAAAAGCAAATATTTAAAAAAGAAAAAAGAAGAACAGAAGAAAAAGAAAAAAAAATCTTTTGGCAATGAGCCTTTTCCCAAGGCAAACCCCAAATCTTAAGGGAAGCATAAGAAGCAAGAAATGAAAAAGGGACTTTAGGAAATCAAGACATAATAACTTACTAATTTTGTATAGCCATTTGTAGAACACAAATTTCTATTTCTCTGAGTTGACCTCATAATAACTTTGGAAGGAAAGCATGAATATCATCCTCATTTCATACTACAATCTGATAGCTGAATGAAGGTAAGTAATTTCTTAAGGATTTTACTTGGGTTGTAAGTGGTAGAACTTCTGTTATGTTCAGATGTTCTGTTATCTGTTATGTTTAGATAACAGAACATCTGATGTGTACACACAATAGAAAATTATTATTTCTTAAAAGTCAAGCTTTAGAGTACTCAAAAATGTTCATGTTTTTCTATTCACCTGGATTTTCCTCCCCTTCTGGTGGAGGTGCTAATGATCAGAGAAATGGTAAAGGTAATCAGCCAGAGGGAAGAGAAGAATCAAAGACCTAGATAATTCACAAACTGGAAAATGAGCTCCTAACTAATCAGGACTGGATTGTAAATAGGATAGAAAGAATTTATGCATCCCTGGTATTGGCCTGAATAGCATTTGTACCCAATCCAAGAAAAGTATGTGTGAATTTCACAGTTAGCTCTTTTTTTCTCCCTTTGAGATTTTTTTCCGGAACTAATTGTCCGTTGTGTACATGAAGCAAAGAAATAACTTACCATTAAAGTCATTTTTGAGGTGGATATTTTACTTCACATGTTGTTAAAATGCCTGGAGCATTAATAAGGAATGAGTTAACTTTATTAATATAGCTTCTTTGGGGAGTTTCTGATCTATATACTGATCACCCAAAAGGAAATTTTGTGTAATATTTTATTCATGCAAAATTTAGGGAAGTAACTAGATTGACTAATCTTTCCATAATAAATAATTTAACTTTGTGCTGCTTTTTGCATTTTAATTTCTTCATAATGTGTCCTTTAAAATCCCCAATATTAAAATGATCAGTGACTGTTTGTGCTTGATTTAGTTTAAATTGTAAATTTAGTTATGACTCTGGCGTTACAAGATACAGGGAAGGTGCCTTAATATAGGAAATGAACACATTTAAAGATTGGAAAAGCTATGTGTACAATCAATTTTTTTTTATTTAAAGATTTTATTTATTTATTTGTTAGAGAGAGAGAGAGAGCGCGAGCACAGGCAGACAGAGAGGCAGGCAGAGGCAGAGGGAGAAGCAGGCTCCCCGCCGAGCAAGGAGCCCGATGTGGGACTCGATCCCGGGACGCTGGGATCATGACCTGAGCAGAAGGCAGCCGCTTAACCAAATGAACCACCCAGGCGTCCCTACAATCAATTTTTTAATGAGTTGTTGGAGACAGTGTAGAAATCACACAAACAATGACATATAGCGCTACATACCAGTAATTCTTAGTGTTACCTACACTGTAATTGCACCTCAAATACTTCACATTTCATATACTTTCATACCCACTATTTAACTCCAGGGTTTTACGTCATGTCTTTTTTTTTTTTTTTTTAAGATTTTTATTTATTTATTTGACAGAGAAATCACAAGTAGGCAGAGAGGCAGGCAGGGAGAGAGGGGGAAGCAGGCTCCCCGCTGAGCAGAGAGCCTGACATGGGGCTGGATCCCAGGACCCTGAGATCATGACCTGAGCTGAAGGCAGAGGCTTAACCCACTGAGCCACCCAGGCACCGCTTGTGTCATGTCTTGATACAGAGTTGTTGCCTTTGTCTCTGCTTAACACCTTTTGTGAACTTCCTAGCTCAAATTCAAACAGCCAGGATAAATGCAGAATGGTTAGATTGTGACTTTGAAATTCAGGCCGGACTTCTGCTTCTCCTTCAGACGTAGAAAACCAGAACCTGCTACTCTCACTCTAACAAGCAGAACAGTCAGATAAACTGCAAAATGGGGTTTTTAAAAACCTTGCAGGGGGGTGCCTGGGTGGCTCAGTCAGTAAAACGTCTGAATTTCAGCTGAGGTCATGATCTCAGGGTCCTGGGATCAAGTCCCCTGTTAGGTTCTGTGCTCGGTGGGGGCTCTGCTTGTCCCTCTGACCCTCCCCCTTACTTGTACACTTTCTCTCTCTCAACTAAATAAATAAATATCTTAAAAGAAAAACAACTAGCAAAGATCTGAGAATGCAAGTTAACCTACATGAATTAAATTCCAGAGAATGATAAGTTCTTTTTTGGAGAGAAGAAACACATGACTGCTTTGCTTCTGTGTTTGCTCAGGACACATAAATGGTCTTATGTGTGAAAATATAAGGAGGCCAGACACAGACCTCATAGTCTTTGGCAACAACTCTTTCCCATGTTACTTCATTGAGTAGCCTACCAGTTGTGGGCTAAATGAGAGAGAGCCTCTCCAAGGTAGGCACAGCCTTCTCCAATTACAGATCAGAACCCTGCTGAAGGCTTGGGTTGCAAGACGTTCTAGGCCTTCACCCATGTGCTGCAGTGGCTCTTTTGAAGGTTTAAGGAAGGAAGGCTCAGCAGAAATATACTCTGAAGCACAGAAAGCCCGTGTGGGACTGCAGAGCCAAGAGAACGCCTTAGCAACACAAAAAACTGGCAGCTGGTCTGTAAGCAGCAAAAGATATATCCCATGGTTTGGAAAGTTGGTGGCTGGCATAATCGAAATAAAGAGGCCCTGGAGGCTTTCTGGGGCTCAATTCCCGAGTCCTACTGAAAAGAAGAATTCTGATTCAGCCATCAAAACGTTTGAAGCCAGTGGAAAGCTGAATCTAATTAAAACCACAACAAAGCCCAGACTCAACAACAGATTTCATCAACTCAGTCTCCTACATTAGCAACCTGATAACAGAAGTGGTGCACTATTTTCTGGGGATAATTATTGTTTAGGCAAGTCCCTACTGTTCTTTTTTGGAGGGGGGAGGACCAGAGGGAGAGAGAATCTTAAGCAGGCTCCATGCCCAGCCTGAAGCCCAAAGTGGGGCTCTATCTCACAACCCTAAGATCATGTCCTGAACCAAAATCAAGAGTCAGACACTTTACCGACTAAATCACCCAGGCATTCTTCTATTGTTCTTTTGTACAAACTATCTGGCATACAATAAACTATCTGGCATACAATAAAAAATTATAAGACACGAAAAAAAAAAAAACCACAACAATGTGACCCAGCATCAAGATTAGGTTTTCTTGTAGGTTGTCTGTAGAGCAGATCCAGAGATAGAATTGAAATACTATCTGGCATACAATAAAAAATTATAAGACATGAAAAAAAAAACAAAACACAATAATGTGACCCAGTGTCAAGATTAGGTTTTCTTGTAGGTTGTCTGTAGAGCAGATCCAGAGATAGAATTGAAATGATCAGATAGAGACTTTCAAATTACCATGATAAAAGCATAAAGAAAATCCAATGGAAGAGCATTCATGAGAAGATACAGAATTTTATCAGAGTTGTAAAGTATTAGAAAGATCCAAATGGAAATAAATGAAGAATACTGTGTCAGAAATGAAAAATTAATGGGATAGGCTTTATGGGAACCTGGATATGGCAGAGGGAAGAATCAGTGAAGTTGAAAGAATAACAGATGTTGCCCAAACTGAAGAATCAAAGAAATACATGCCATAGCGTTTGCAATTTGTGGGACAATAACAAATGCTCTAGCATTGATGTAATTCAATCTTATAAAAAAATAAGAGAGAGATTTGGACATTAATTATCAATTCAAATGGTACCATCTTACAGGGGCCTTCCTTGACCATCATGTGGAAGGCAGTCTCCTATCCCAGACCCCAATAATACTCTTTACTATTGAAAGTATCTATTTTTATTTTATTCTACCAATATTTTTATTATTTTTTTATTTTTTATTAAAATATAATGTATTATTAGCCCCAGGGGTACAGGTCTGTGAATCGTCAGGCTTACACACTTCACAGCACTCACCATAGCACATACCCTTGCCAATGTCCAAACCCAACCACCCTCTCCCTATCCCCCTCCCCCTGTCAACCTTCAGTTTGTTTTGTGAGATTACGAGTCTTTTATGGTTTGTCTCCCTCCTGATCCCATCTTGTTCCATTTTTTCTTTCCCTACCCCCCCGACCCCCCCACGTTGCCTCTCAAATTCCTCATATCAGGGATATCATATGATAATTGTCTTTCTCTGATTGACTTATTTCATTCAGCATAATACCCTCTAATTCCATCCACATCATTGCAAATGGCAAGATTTCATTTCTTTTGATGGCTGCATAATATTCCATTGTATATATATACCACCTCTTCTTTATCCATTCATCTGTTGATGGACATCTAGGTTCTTTCCATAGTTTGGCTATTGTGGACAATACTGCTATGAACATTCGGGTGCACATGCTCCTTTGGATACATTTGTATGTTTAGGGTAAATACCGAGTAGTGTGATTGCTGGATCGTAGGGTAGCTCTATTTTCAACATTTTGAGGAACCTCCATGCTGTTTTCCAGAGTGGTTGCACCAGCTTGCATTCCCACCAATAGTGTAGGAGGGTTCCCCTTTCTCTACATCCTCTCCAGCATCTGTCATTTCCTGACTTGTTCATTTTAGCCATTCTGACTGGTGTGAGGTGGTATCTCATTGTGGTTCTGATTTGTATTTCCCTGACGCCGAGTGATGTGGAGCAATTTTTCATATGTCTGTTGGCCATCTGGATGTCTTCTTTGCTGAAATGTCTGTTCATGTCCTCTGCCCATTTCCTGATTGGATTATTTGTTCCTTGGGTGTTTAGTTTGATTAGTTCTTTATAGATTTTTGGATACTAGCCTTTTATCTGATATGTCATTTGTAAATATCTTCTCCCATTCTGTCAGTTGTCTTTTGGTTTTGTTAACTCTTTCCTTTGCTGTGCAAAAGCTTTTGATCTTGATGAAGTCCCAATAGTTCATTTTTGCCCCTGCTTCCCTTGCCTTTGGCGATGTTTCTAGGAAGAAGTTGCTGCTGCTGAGGCTGAGGTCGAAGAGGTTGCTGCCTGTGTTGTCCTCAAGGATTTTGATGGATTCCTTTCTCACATTGAGGTCCTTCATCCATTTTGAGTCTATTTTTGTGTGTGGTATAAGGAAATGGTCCAGTTTCATTTTTCTGCATGTGGCTGTCCAATTTTCCCAACACCATTTGTTGAAGAGAACATCTTTTTTCCCATTGGACATTCTTTCCTGCTTTGTCAAAGATTAGCTGACCATAGAGTTGAGGGTCTATTTCTGGGCTCTCTATTCTGTTCCATTGATCTATGTGTCTGTTTCTGTGCCAGGACCATACCATCTTGATGATAGTAATAGAGCTTGAAGTCTGGAATTCTGATGCCACCAACTTTGTCTTTCTTTTTCAACATTCCTCTGGCTATTTGATGTCTTTTCTGGTTCCATATAAATTTTAGAATTATTTGTTCTTTTTCTTTGAAAAAAATGGATGATATTTTGATAAGTATTGTATTAACCGTGTAGATTGCTTTAGGTAGCATAGACATTTTCACAATATTTGTTCTTCCAATCCATGAGCATGGAACATCTTCCATTTCTTTGTGTCTTCCTCAGTTTCTTTCATGAGTACTTTATAGTTTTCTGAGTACAGATTCTTTGCCTCTTTGGTTAGGTTTATTCCTAGGTATCTTATGGTTTTGGGTGCAATTATAAATGGGATTGACTCCTTAATTTCTCTTTCTTCTGTCTTGTTTTTGGTGTATAGAAATGCAACTGATTTCTGTGCATTGATTTTATATCCTGACACTTTACTGAATTCCTGGACAAGTTCTAGCGGATTTGGAGTGGAGTCTTTTGGGTTTTCCACATAAAATATCATATCATCTGCAAAGAGTGATAGTTTGACTTCTTCTTAGCCGATTTGAATGCCTTTCATTTCTTTTTGTTGTCTGATTGCTGAGGCTAGGACTTCTAGTACTATGTTGAAGAACATTGGTGATAATGGACATCCCTGCCATGTTCCTGACCTTAGCAGAAAAGCTCTCAGTTTTTCTCCATTGAGAATGATATTTGTGGTGGGTTTTTCATAGATAGCTTTGATGATATTGAGGTATGTGCCCTCTATCCCTATACTTCGAAGAGTGTTGATCAAGAAAAGATGCTGTCCTTTGTCAAATGCTTTTTCAGCATCTATTGAAAGTATCATATGGTTCTTATTCTTTCTTTTATTAATGCATTGTATCTCATTGATTGATTTGTGGATGTTGAACCAACCTTGCAGCCCTGGAATAAATCCCACTTGGTCATGGTGAATAATCCTTTTAATGTACTGTTGGATCCTATTGGCTAGTATTTTAGTGAGAATTTTTGCATCTGTGTTCATCAAGGATATTGGTCTATAATTCTCTTTTTTGATGGGGCCTTTGTCTGGTTTTGGGATCAAGACATTGCTGGCCTCATAAAATGAGTTTGGAAGTTTTCCTTCCATTTCTATTCTTTGGAACTGTTTCAGGAGAATAGGAATTAGTTCTTCATTAATTATTTGATAGAATTCCCCTGGCAAGTCATCTGGCCTTGGGCTCTTGTTTGTTAGGAGATTTTTGAGAAAAAATATTTTTTTTAATTTAATTAACTTTGCAAGACTAAAGATTCATGGGGGAGAAAGCCATGAATTCCATGCTTTGCTTTCCCTTCCTCTAGAATTCCGCTGTTCTCCTTGATCAGTGAGCTTGGTCTTGACTGGATGTTCTTGCTGATCTTTTGGGGGAGGGGCCTGTTGTAGTGATTCTCAAGTGTCTTTGCCCAAGGTGGAATTGCACTGCCCTTGCCAGAGGCCAGGCTAAGTAATTTGCTCGGGTTCGCTCTTGGGAGCTTTTGTTCCCTAAATGATTTCCATAGAGCTCTGGAGTACGTGAATGAAAATGGCGCCCTCCCAGTCTCTGGCCCAGAAGAGCTGAGAGCTCAGGGCCCCATTCCTCAGTGCGCCCTCAGAGAAAAGCGCTCAGTCACTCCCGTCTCCCTGGTCTCTGGCCGCGCTCCAAGCTCACCCAGCCTGTGCTGAGCATTTCTGTCACTGGCATACAGCCCCGTTTGTGGTCTCCAAACCCAGCAGATTCCTGCCACTCTACTCTTCCAGTGGGTCTCCCCAGATCTGCCTCTTGTGGAGTCTCTGCTCAAAGAGCAGTGGTCTGACTGTGCCACAGATGATAGTTTAAGGTAGCCCTGAGCAGAGAGCTCACTCCTCGGCTCTGTCTCTGTAGCCTGCTTCCCCGCTCTAATACCCACGAGCTCTGCTACACTGACACCCCCAATCCTTCTGTGACCCCGCAGGACCTGAGAACACACTCTCCCCCTGAGGACTCCACCCCCACTTAGCCTCTGGAGCAATGTCCCTCAGTAGAGCAGACTTTTAAAAGTTCTGATTTTGTGCTCTGTTGCTCAGCTGCTTGCCGGGAGCTGGCCCCTCCTGCCGCCGTCTGTCTTCCCATTGCTTCAGATTCACTTCTCCACACATCCTACCTTTCAGAAAGTGGTCAATTTTCTGTTTCTAGAATTGCTGCTCTTCTCTTCGATCTCCTGTTGGATTTGTAGGTGTTTGGAATGGTTTGATAACTAACTAAACTCCTGCGACCTGGTGTCATCTTAGTCTGCTACTCTTCCGCCATCTTGACTCCTCCTCCTATTCTACCAATATTTTTTAATAAATACTAAGTTTCAGACACTATTTTAAAACACAGTATTGAACTAGAAAACAGGGTCTCCTTTCTCATGAAACTTATTCCTTCTTTAGAGTATAAGTTTCATCATGTTATATATCTTTTTAATTTTTTCTCTTTTGTTCCCAAATCTCAACCTGCTAGAATGGTAGCTAATGCATAGTAGAGGCTCAATTAGTATATCTTTTTTTTTTTCAATTAATATTTCTTAGGAAAAATGAATGAATTAGTTTTTCTAGGGATCAGTTCTAGTTCTTACATTCCATTTTACATTGTCTTTCCCAAGATTATCTAGCAAAAACTCCTAAGCCTTTTCTGCTATGTATTTTTTCTCTTGGACTCTCGGGCTCCACTTTTTCTACATTCTGAAAAAGCTTGATTCACATATAGGCAATTTTTATGGATATAAAAAGGTAGGCAGATGTTAGATAGATGTAAGCTAGAACTTTGATAAGAGGAACCAGATGTGGGGAAGGACAATCATACTTCTATCAATGCGTATTATCAGTGTCTTGTCATTCTATGCATATAGGTCTCTGTTCCCTGAAGATAGTGGTCTTGGTGTTCCTATGACTAAGCCCTATGCCCAGCCCAGTTCAATGGCTTCTCTTTCATATACATTATAACATTTATTAAATTTCATGTAGAAGTGGACATTTAAAATTTTCAATAATCTATAAAAATCAGCAACATAAATAAATGACACTTGTCATAAAAGGTTTTTTTGTAAGGCAACTGTCAAAATACTTTGTTTATTATTTTTAATTAATTTAATTATTATTCGTATTTAAAATCCATGTCCCCTAGGCCATGTTGGCTGAATCTAGGAAACAGATGACCAAATCTGTCAAAGTCTATCAGTAACTGATTACATGGAATATATCAAATCACATATTAGAATTCTCCAAGGGCAATATTTGATGTGAATAGTTCTAACTGAAAAACTTCTATGTAACTCCTGTGATTTTCTGATTTATGTTAAAATTTACTCCCAATTATCACTAGAACAGCTTTCTAATCTTAGAGGGAAATCTGATATTAGAATAAAACTAGAGTTGCCATTCTTTAGCATTATCAATAAACATAACTGAATTGTTAATCAGAGTCCTCAAATGCCAGAGTATCTTTGAATCATTAATTATCAGCATCATCTGGCTCAATCTGTTCGTTTATTAAGGAAAAAAATTAAGGTTAGCGATATTTGTCCCAAAGTTATGCAAATTAACATTCAGTTTGTCCACTTTTATTAAGGACCCCATGCCTCTTTTTCTAGATCTATGTTTTTGGTTATTGCTATCCTCCCTTTTCCTTCTCCCCCCATCAAATAAAGCACACCGAAGAGAATAGTATTAAAGCTCAGGTGCACATCCTTTAGAATTACATGTTACAGATATCTTTTAATCAGGGTATAGTAATTAATGATGACGAAATTCATTAATTTAGTAATAAATAAAGTCATTTAGTAGTAACTATCCATCATGTGCCAGTTGCTATCCTGAGTAACAGACACACTTGATTGCTAATGCTCATCACAATTTTAAATGGAAAGTGTTATTTTTCCTCACTTTACAAATATGGAAAACTAATCCTGAAAACTAAAAAGTAACTTACCCAAGATAAAAACATGAGGAGGAGCAAAGCCAGGAATCAAACTTCAAAGTTTTTAGTCTCTCCAATAGAAAACACAGTCACATGTGATAGTATCTATGTAATCATACCTTCTGACCCAAAAAAGCAAAAAGCAAAAAAACGAAGAAGAAAGAGGAAGGAAAAAAGGAATAAATTGCAAACTATGATAACTATTTCTTTCTATTTGGGATTAAGGCAGACACATTTATGCTAACTTTTTTCTTATGTAAAGATATTTTAACAATATGTTACTGCTTTACTAAAAATTTGAGGATACAAGTTGATTACATAAAATAGAAAATGAAATTATGTGAAATAAGTTATAAAGCATATTCATCTTTCCAGTCATATTCACAGTACAATTTTATTGTCTACATTAACTCAAATTTGCTGAGATGTATATCATGTTACATGATTAATAGTTTGAGCTAAACATGTAACATTTCACTGCACAGTTATAAAAGCTTCATGATAATTTATATTAATTCTATCAAAACCAAAATTTATGTCTCATATCCAGTTCTAAAAATGCACGATTTTACCACTTATGCTTTTAAATTTTCCTGAGATGATATTTTGTTGTCATTTGTATCCTTGTAAAATTTTCTAAATGCTTTAAAAATTGTAATACTTTCTTACCCAATATTAACAAAGCAAGCCATTTTCTCAATTCAAATTAATACAGCAGTTTTGTCATAATCATATGCACATTTTGAAAAGAAATTTTCCTTATTGGTACTCACATGATAAACTTAAAAACACCTACACACCCTGAAAAAAAATTAAGGGCTCATTAGACTCTGAACATGTTTATTTGCAAATTAAATGAATTATTTATTTGTATAAGAGATGTTATCAAGTTATTCTTTTGAATACCTCAGATAGATTTTGTTGTTTTGCTTTTAGTTATTGTTTCTTGGCTGGTCGATTGGACTTTTCAGTCTTCGCTGAGTATTAGCACATAATCCCCTTGTTACTTTTAAGTAATGAGCTCAAACTCTGAAACTTCCCTCTATAAACAAAATCTGACTTCCTACCTCCACTGCTTCCATCTTATTTATTTTGTTATACACTGCCTGGTACATTATAATAATTATTTTGTGACTATTAACTTTTGGGGTGTTTTTTGTTCGTTTTTCATGTTTAGAATTGGAAGAACTGGCTTTCTCTCCAAAAGAATTTCAAGCAACTAGATAATAGACTAGGAACCCCGTGGTTGGCTGGGGGGATGGGAAGGATGGATATGAGGAAACATCATGGAGATAAGGGAATAAATGAATAAAAGCTGGACCAAGGTCTGGGAGACCTACAGTCTTTCACAGTTCTGTTGCCAACTATATGGACTTGGGCAAGTCCATCCTATATGGACTTGGGTAAGCCCATCCTAAACAAAGAGGTTGGGCCATTTTATCATGGCTCTGAAGATGCTACATTTCTGACAATGATTTGATTAAATGGATTTCTCCCCGTGGCTGAGATATCACTTTTGTAATATGTAACTTACATTGCAGTAGTATTTTTGCAGTAGGTATTGAATAGTAGAAGGGAAAGCTTTTACATTTTAACTGAACCATAAATACTTAGTCATTTCTTTAGGCATCTTTGAATTGCACATAAGAGAAGCCAGTGGGATCTCTGGCTCAGAAAATATATGAGATCATTCCAGAGGTGAATACATACTATTTTCTATTCCCTACTCCATTTTAGTCATATGTAATGAAATGGTTTGATGGGAGCAACATAGAAAATTACTGAGAATTTTTATATTCTGAGGTTCTTTGACTATTGGCTGAGTGGGCAAAGGGGCAGTATTAATATCTATTTCTGGAAAAAAAAATTTGAGACAGAGGTACATTTTCAGAGAGAGATTTTTTTTCTTCTTGCTTCATTGGGCAAGAAAGCTTTATCTTGTCTGTGAGGTTAACTATGGGAACAGACCACTGCTGGGAGCTGGGGAACACACTGCAGAAAGAGGAAGGGAGAGAATGGTTTGTTAGTTTCCTGGCTAGATAGGTCACATTGCACTTGGGGCATGAAGATGAGGGTAAGAGTTTTAAATCAGCTGTGAAATTATTTTGGTACCTAGTGTAGAGTGAAGGATTGGGGTTATGTTTTCTTAGTAATTTCCTAGAATAGACAAACAGGAGTTTTGTATTATAGCTTATCTGTGATGAAGGTATAGCTCTTTGGGCACACAGAAATGTCAGTCATTTGGCCAAGCAGAAATAGGAATTGTTTTATGTTGGGTCTTGAGGTAATAATGAGGGGTGGGGGTAAGGTCATTTTTGTTTAATTCTCAACACTTGCAATATCAGAAAGCTTCTCTTTCAGATGGATATACTGACAATTAGATAATAAATTTCAAAAACAAGCAAATACAGAGCAAATCCTTGGCTCTCTGCCTCTCCTTTTGTGTCATAGTGTCCAAAGTCAGTGGTTGTTAATAAGAATTTTCCCGAAGAACATGTTTGAAGATTAAATATGAAATAATGGGGGATCAAAACAACTTAATTTGCGTATTCTATGCTGCATTAATGATGAAGTCCTACTACCATCTGAAATTGGTAGTCCTACTACCAATCTGAAATTGCCCATGTCAAAGGCATTTGCAGGAACATTTATAAAACAAAATCCTAAATAGTCTTAAATGGCCTGAATATGGACAGATACTCATTTATTTGCACCCTTTATGTTGTCATAAGAGTCCTACACTAGTGCTGCAGATTAATTCCCTCTAGTCAGTTCAGTTATCAACTGCTAGGACTTAAATTTGCTCTTTCCTAGAGGAAATTCCTTCTATTTACCCTTCCCTCTGAAACCTGTATCCTTTTGACATTTCCTGATAACCTTAATACTTCCCTGGATTCTTAATATCTACCTCCATAAAATATTTCCTCTGAGAAAAGGGAACATTCTTCAAATGTCTCACAAACTGAAGCCATTATTTTCCCATTCTGTCTGCCTCCCCTTGCCCTCCCCACCACTACACATCCATGTACCTGTTCTTAAGCCAGTAGTTGTATCCAGCACCCTTCTGGATTCCCATTTCCACTTCTAGGTATGTAGTAAATTATGCCTTGCCATTGAGCCATATGCCATGAAATTAAGCTGCACTCTTCCTGTCTTACAGCCACATGGGTTCTTGCTCTGCATTGCCCTCTCTTCTTATTTCTCAGCTCCAAATATCCATGAGAACTTTATCATATGACTTTTAATCTTTATCTACTATCATCCTAGGCAACTTTAACATCAACCCTTATGGTTCTTGTTACCACATCTTGACTTTTTATCCCCTGGTTACTTTTGCCATCATGTCCCACTAGTTTTCTTCCATAGACAGCTTCTGGCCTTATTTTCCCGAGGAGAAATCCCACCTCTACCATCTTGAAAGCTGAGATCCTGTTATCCTGACTAAAACCCCTGCCTTCTGTCTCCCCACCACATGTGCTTTTTGTCCTCTCCATGAGCTCTTGCCTCTTAATTCCTCTCTGTTCCCTCCAACTCTCAGCCCACTCCTGGTTCTACAACCCTTCTTGTATAGCCTATATTCAATAAACACTAATTTCAATTAATGCTTTTAATTTTGAAAAAAAAGTGAAAAATTATAAAAAACAGCATAACAAACATCTATGTGCACCACTCATAGGTAACATATGTTACAATTTTTTATGTTTGCTTTACTAGGTTCTTTGTAAAGATTTCAAAGATGTAGATTTATTTTTTAGTGAACTATAACCAGTATGTATAATATGTATGAAATTCTGCAGTTAAAATGCAATCAAGGAATGAAACTTGTGAAAAAGGGAATAATTAAAAGAATTCTGCCGAAGGTTCAAGTAAGAATGCTTTTAGGATCTTATGCAGAAGGATTTGACCAGAGTGAGGGGATTGGAATGAAGTCATTGCACGCTTGGATGACGTCTGTTTTGTAAAATGCCATATACACTTTTATCTACACTGAAGTTTCTCTGTAATGTAGAATCACAACCACATATGAAATTACTAATCATAGACATCTGTTTCTATAAAATGTCTTTTCTAAATTTTCCTCTGGAGTAACAGAGAGTTGGATCATTTCAGGAGATTACAGTCTTCAAAAAGTTGTGGTCATAAAAGGAGAGTAGAAATTTCTGATTTTTCTTTTCTTCTGATATCTTTATAGTTTTGATAATAAAATATTCCTGGCTAATATTTAATTAATAAGACAATGCAATAATTCTGCTGTCTACTTTGATAATTGTTGCTTTTATAGAATTCTCATGTTACACTGGAATATCTTGATTTGCCTAATTGTGTTCTACCAAAAGGTTCTAAATAGGCAAATCATCAGTTTAATAAAGAAATCAGCTTAATAATCTATTGTATTGTATTGTATTGTTGTAAGGAGGAGACCAATTATTTTGCATTTGTTTTTCTTAAGTTGAAATATTTGGGTAACATCTAGTTATCCTGCTGGTTTTAATCTATACTAAATAAAACAAAATTAATTATGTATGCCAAATGAACACATATTTATTGTCTGGGGATTTTAAATTAATGAAAACATTCTCCAAAAAATTTTATCAATTTTTTCTATAATATACTACCATAAGCATAGTTATCACATGCCCTAAATCTCCAAGGCAGACTCATTTTCTATGTAATTTATATTAAATAAATGTAATTCTATTGTCATAACCTTACATATTTTTAAACACAAAAATACTTCAAATCTGAAAAACCAAATTGGTTAGTCTATGCATTTGGATCACATTAGAATGAAGATCTTATGGGAAGTTCCAATGCCAGCCTGGAACTCTTAATTGTTCAGGCTTGTATGTTACAGAAATCTCGAAGAAAGATTTATCCTTCAATGAAACAGCATTTGGAAAAGGGCTTTGTTCACTGTGGGCATTAAAATCTAGAACATGGACCCACTAGATCATATACTAATACTAGTATCTGGAGAAGGGGAAGAAGGCTCTTTAGAATTGATCTTATGAAGGTGGTAGAAAGATCCTGTCAGAATTATGAGCCCAGACTCTATAATGAGTGTTATAGAGCATTTCACTGTAAATATTTGTGTAACAAATAATAAAAGGTGTATATAGTACTATAACCAATTTCCATTTTCTCTGTACTATGATTCTGGTGAACAGTTTAACCTGTGGGGCCAAAGGATTCTTCTCTCCGAGTCTGGAGCTCTTGTTTTGTAACTAGGTTTTTCTTTCTTATCTGTAGCTTGTCTGTGGGGGTTTTTTTTTTTTTTTTTTTTTTTTTTTTGCCAAAAGTAATCTAACTTCTCAGTTGCTACCTCTACTCTTGTAGACACATTTCCATCCTGCTTCCATCCAGCACTGTCATGGCTGTTTTTGCATGAACCACGATTGCAGAAGTTCTGGAGCTTTCCCATGTAACTCCTGAATACCTGTTATTATAAGGACTACTTTTCCACATGTCCTTCTATTGAAAGAGTACCAAGTTTTTTCTAGATGTAATTTTCATTAGTTTTATGAGCTGCTCTAGAAGCATTTTCTTCTAATTGTTTTTGACTATATTTGATTGGAGTTGTGTTTTATCATCAGTAGGTAAAAATAAATGTAGTAATTACTACAATTACAGTTGTTACATTATACTTATTATGCGTTAAGAAAGTTCTACACAAAGAAGACAAACAGATTTGACATAGTACTGGTGTGTTAAAGAGGTACAAATCTTAGAATCAAAAGGATTAACTGAATTTCTGGTTGTGTATCTGTTTTCATTGCAAGCTTATAAGCTAGGTGTTGCATTCATCGGCTAATAGATAAGAAACAATACTAATATCTTATTTTAAAATGAGTGTCAAAGAAGACTTTTTATGCAAAGTGCCTGAAAAGAGAAGAGGACTGGAAAGTAAAGGGCACATTAAGCCAGAACCTGAAGTGACAGTGCTGTGTTACATTGCAGAGATTCTACAATATGTCAAAGGGTCAGTGATTTAATTATCTGAATGCATGATTTGGTGAGTCAGTTTAGACTAGAGCAAACCGGACCTGTCACTGACATCACAATGGGTAAAAATGGACCTATTCAATCTGCCTCTCAATGCTCCAGATTCTTCCTGGTTGTAAATTAGAGCTTCTGGACAATGCATTAACTCGTTCAGGTCACCAGGGTACTATGTCAGCTCAGCACTCACAATTGCCCATGACCAATTCTGCACTCTCCCCAGCAGGAGGGATGCAATGTCATTTTGTACTCTCTTCTTTAGGATAATATCAGGTCTGAAAGGAAAGGAACAAAAGAAGTTGCTGCTTTCCTTCCATCCACTCTACTTAGCCATAATCACACCCCTCCTCCCACTTGGCCAGACTACGAACCAGACAGAAAATGACCTTACAGGATGGATGTGTGGTTACCTACCCACTTGAATAAAATCAAGAATTCAGTTCTGTTTAACTCCATCCTCGAGTCAAATAAAATGGACATACAGCCAGCATAGGAGAGCTAGAGAGCTTTTTAGTCATCCCCAGTGAAATCATCTCAATATGGTTTCTTTTGCTAGGATCAATATTTTATTGTGACTACTGTCTGCTTCTCTGACAGCATCTCATTTCATTCCTTCCCTTAGTTACTACCATCCAGCAAAACTAGTCTTCTTTTACGTATTTAAACATGACTATTTCTTACTGCCTCTGGGCCTTGGTACGTGATATCCCTGTTACTTGAAATTGGCATTCATGATGCAACAAATTCCAACCCATCTGTCAGATTCCCACTTGCAGGTCACTTCTGTGAGGAAGTATTACCAGAAAGGATGATCTATTTTAAATCCCCATTATTTTATTTATTTATTTATATGCTTCTTTATTTAGCATAGCAAACTATTTGCAGGACTAATAAGTGTTCGCAGTCCTGCACCATTCTGTTAGGTTCCTTGAATGTTTCTGTTTTCCACCAGACCATAATCTTGAGGTATATATGCTAGTATCACATCTATTTTCTTCCCTATTGTATACCTAGAACTTAGCACAGTTCCTGGCACATAGCAGATATTTAGTGAATAAAGAGCCCACCTCCCTGTCATGTGCTCAAGGTCTCTATTCTGACCTGCAGGATCTGAGGGAAATGCCACACACCCAGTAACACCATGGAATTGGAAATGAGATATCTCAGACCCAGATCTAATTTTTTTTTTTAAAGAAAGGATTTATACTTTATTTGTTTGTTTGTTTGTTTGTTTGTTTAGAGCATGAGCAGGGAGGGGCAGAGAGAAGGAGAGAGAGAATCCAGAGTAGATTCCATGCACAACACAGAGGCCGGCATGGAGCTCAGTCTCACCACCCAGAGATCATGACCTAAGCCAAAACCAAGAGTTGGATGCTTCACTGACTGAGCCATCTGGGTGCCCCCAGATCTAAATTAAAATAAAATTTACTGTATATTATCTCCCCATCAATCTGCTGCCTTCATAGTCTTCTCCCAGGTCATCCTAACACAATCCCTGGTCAGCAGTGGACATATTATCAGAGGAAGTCTCCCAATGTGACATTAACCTCCTCACTCAAAGTTATTTGTCCTTAGAGGCCCTATCCAGTCATTTTTCACAGTCCCTTGGTAAGGACTACACAATCAAATTGTAAAAGCTCTCCTCTCTTTAATTGTACACTTCATCCTAATGAATGTATTATTTGTTTGAAATGTGCATTTTCTAAACTCCACAAACAGTTCCATATCCAAATATTGATATTTGTTAATATAATAATGTAAAATTTAAATTTTGCTTTTTAAAGTTTATTTGTGATACCACTTATAATTAATGGTGAGAGTAATTCTACATTTGCTTTTCCCGGGGGGGGGGGGGACCAGGAGTAGGAATGAATCACAATTTCAGGAGTATTTGACTAAGAAGCAGCACTCAGTATTTTTTTTTTAAACATTTTATTTATTCACTTGACAGATAGAGTCCACAAGTAGGCAAAGAGGGAGGAGGAAGCAGGCTCCCCGCTGAGCAGAGAGCCCTATGCGGGGCTCCATCCCAGGACCCTGGGATCATGACCTGAGCCGAAGGCAGAGGCTTTAACCCACTGAGGCACCCAGACGCCCCAGCACTCAGTATTAATCCAGACTTCTAATCCCTGTTTCTCCTGTTCTGAATCTCCTTGCTCCCATCCTCAGAGGCTAGTACTTCACAGGTCTTACTATTTCATTCTTACTATTTCAGAACCTTACCTCATATAGAAATTCTTCCTGCCTCTTCTCTTAAAAGCATTCTTTCTATAGCTCCTGCCATGAGTTCTTCAAGGCTGAAGGAGATTCTCCCACCAGAGGTAACAGTTTTGAGACCATCAGACTGTCATCATGCTGTTTGAATGGTGTTTCCTTTCGCATGAGGAGTTGCAATTATTTCCTTTGGCATTGAAAAAGAAGGGCTTGTTTGTCACCTCAGGCCATAGCAAGTGGTCCATACTGATAAGCAGTGTGTCCCCCAAACTATGGCATATGTATTCCTCCATCAAATATTTATTACCAGTTGTTTATGTGCTAGTTATGTGCATAACTCTTACGTGTTATGGATGATGCCATGAACAATACCTGGACAATGACAATATCCATCCTCATGTTTCTCAGTTACCCAGAGATTTGGGCAGCCATTTGTTTCTTTTCTTTGGTCAGAAATCTCTAACTTGATATCCTCTAGAGTTTTAGTGTCAAGCCCAAAACCTTTTCACGTGTCTCCAGGGAAATCTAGTGGGTTTTCATGCAAATATTCACTCTGAGTCTCTTGGAAATAGGATCCTTGGTGGCTTCAGATGATACATAAACATTCTTGAGCTAACAAAATTAATGACTTAACCTTTACTGAGAGCTCCTATGCTAGACATAGTGCTAAGGGCTTGGCAAAGTTAAAACTCTTCTAACTCTAACAACCCTAGGAGGAAGACACTGTGATTATATCCATTTATAACTAAGAAATGTGGAGAAATTCAGAGACTTTGCCATGCATTCACTGCAAATTAGGCTGTGAATACATGCCTCCAGGCTCTGAAGGCTCCAAGACTCACACCTGTGTCATCAGACATCAGAGTCTGTGCTGGATACCGAACAGAAAGATGAATGTGAGCAAGCAACAAATCCAAGTTGTTCACAACCTAAAGCAGGAGATAAGCAAGTAAACAGGTTCAAAAAATTATGTTCAGGTGAGAAATGTACCATGTCACATAGAGATTGAGATAATCAAGTGCCTCTGCCAGGAGAACAGTTGGTTAGGACAAGCCTTCCAGAGGAGGGGACTCTTGAGTTGTATCTTGAAGAATGATTCAAGAGGAGGAGGAACGGGCACTGCTGGCAGAGTAATGCAGTCACATACGAGTGTAAGAAAATTTTATAGCTGGGAACTGTGAATGGTTTAGGACTGCTTAAATGCTGAATACAAATAGGCAATTTGGGGTAGCAGGCATGGGTAGCATGTGTGATAGTTGGTAAGATGCCCCAAGACCACAGGAGCCCAATTATGAAGGGTCATTTATTCTTGCTCAGGAATTTCAACTTTAGCCTGGAAACTGAAGAGCTACTGAGATTTTATATGCAGAGAAATTATAGGATCCTCCTTGCATTTTGGAAAGATCCCTGAGTGGCTCTCTAGAAACTTGATGGAAGCAGAGGAAGAATAGAGACAGCAAAACCAGTTAGCAAAGGAGGATGTAATGGTTCAGAAACCAAGATGACAGAATAAAAATATCTACATGCTTTAGCATTATGCACAGACTCTTTTTTTTTTACACAGACTTTTTAATTTCCAACTATGGAAAATTAGAAGGTATGATTGACATTTTCAGTTTGCTTCTCATATCTACTCTTCTCCCTTCCATGCAGTGTCTTTACCTAGAAGGCTGACCTACAACAACAGGCCACCTTGTTCTCTTACTTTCAGCTGGGCTCAGTCAGGGGAGACCAAAGAGATGGAAGCAGAAGGGGACCTTTCCCTGCAGAATCATTGTGCGTGTTACCAAAGTCTCAGCCCCTGTGGCCCTCTTCATCTACCTTCAGGTCTTGGGGTGATAAGGGCTCCTTCTTGACTCCTCTCATATCCTGCATTGTCTTTTGTGGTTTTCCTACACAAGCCTACACTTTTGCAAACAGCCCCTTCATTAATCTTACTCAAATTACCCAAATTGGGTGTACCATCTGCTCTGATTAATATAATAGAATATGGGAAAATAGGCTTTTTCAAACAGTTAGTGGGATTATCTGTACCCTTTCTACAGAATAATTTGACCATAGCAATAAAATTTTTGAATGCATGTGCCTTTTGACACAGAAATCTCTGATTAAGAATTTATTCTAACATATGTGCAGAAAAATGTTTATTATGATATCATTTAATGGTTTAAAAAATTAGGAAGAATATATCCACAGAGGGTGATTTAATGGATACCCAAGATAAGTTTTGGAATTAAGTTGTAGAATAGTTGTGCATAATATGACCTATTTGGTATAAAAATATTTTTTATATAGATAAACTACATTAATGGTGGCTATATTTGTGAAAACTGCCCAGAGTCAAATGACAGACTTGGAAATAGGTTTTTATCCTCCATATTGCATTTTCTAAACTTTCAATTCTCTAACTTTTAATAAAGGTTATTTTTAATTAAAAAATATTTAAAATGGGAAGATTGATGCCTGTCTTATAAAAATGTTGTGATAATTAAAGTCATAGTATATATTAAGTAGTTCTTTATACCATGGGTATAGTGGGACATGATGTAGGGGATAAATAAGAACAGCCTGGACAAAGGTAGTTGGCACAGAAGAGGTGATGAGTTTTCAAATGGTATAGGAATTAGAATTTCCAGAGATGGTGACTGACTATTCAAATAGCAAGGATAGCAAAGTCTTATTGAATGGTTCTCAGTTCTTACTCAAGCAACTCTATGTGCAGTGGCCCCATTCAGTGAACAGAAGGCAGTAGGAGAAAGATCTAGGGAGGAAGATGATGGGTTTGGTTTTAGATAAATAGATTTCTGGTGGTGGCGGATATCTAGTTGGGTTGCCCAGAAGGCATTTATTTGGACAAGAGCAAATCAAATGATCTCATGACAAATTGGCCCTCTCTTCACACTGGAATAGAATCATCTGGGGTTGGGGAGAGGGGAGTAAGAGTTCAAAATTAGTTGGCGGTTTCCAGAGCTTTTCTAGAATCCCTACTTCCACCTTGAAATCCTTTTCCTTTTTTCAATACCTGCTCTTCCTTTTTCAGTCTTAGGAGTTGAAGATGTCCCTGCTTTTTGGCTTCAGCTAAAGTTTGTGTTCACTAATGCAATTTAATCTGCACCAGCAATCTTAGATACCAAAGCATCTTGGTAATTTAATAATGCAACTGAACTGATTTCTTGCTTTTGAGTTGTTGTTACAATGTATTTTTATGCTGAGAAAATTTTCATTCTTTTCTACTACTATATATTTTATTGATATATTTATATTTATAATTTTTACTTTTCTTGTCATATTTTCTCATGGGAAAATGTATGACATTTTTAATATAAGGAATTGTTTTATATTCATCTGAATTAGAACTAGAGGCAATTTCAATGCAAAACAACAAAGGTAAACTGTATTTTGTAGGAAGCTTGCCAGAGCAAATAGCTGAAACAATACCTTTTATCTACTTCTACGTCTCTGTGTAATTATTAATACTTTATTCATCTAAAACCTCAGAAACATATTTACATATAGGTTATGCTAAAAAAAAAGAAAGGGGGAGAAAATATTAAATTATGTACTAACCTCCTCCAAAAATTTTTTTTAAACAAAGAGATTATATGTAGTAATGTCAAGATATCCAACATAGCTTGTCTTTATCAAAATAAGGAATCTTTTTATTAAGGCATCCCAGAAAGGGTAGATTTATGGATTGAAGGGAGTATGTTTAATATGTCCGTATCCATCTAGATTGACAGTTCTCACAGACATGAATTTCCCCAGAGAGACTGTGTTACTGGTGTCAGTGGATGGCATCATTTACTTCAATGTTCCATTATTAAATTGATAACAAGATAATTCCTCTGCTTCTCAGAGACATGACAGGGTTTACAATGGTTAACTCTCTTATTGCATGGGATTTGATGTTCTAGGTAGTTTTTAATAAGAAGCATATTTGTATTTCAACAATGAAAAAAATTGAAGTGAAAACAACATAGTAAAATAAAATCAAAATCAGATGGACCAGAAAACAGAATATATCTATTCAAAGAATATTCTCTTTGCTGTATATAGCTGTATTTAAAAGAAATGTATTTCTTCTACTTCCCTCAACCATTCATCTAACATAATTGTACTATTCAGAGGCATGTGTTGTAATGTTATTTGTTATTGTGTAATGTATCTTACATTATACAATGTAATACAATGTATTGTATAATGTTATTGTATAATGTATAATGTTATTTGTTGAAATTGAAATTTACATATTTGGTTCAGTATTTGTATGTAAGAAATATATGCTAATTTTAGATCATTACAAAGGCAGAGGAACTAGCTAATACTTGTTGAGTAATTTATGTTTATTTCTTAGAGATACAGAAGTAGAGGTGGAGATAGGGTTAGAAATAGCAATAGAGACTGAGACAGCAATCTGTTTCTTTACAGATAAATAGAAATACTTAAAAAAAATAATTCAACCTGGGGCGCCTGGGTGGCTCAGTGGGTTAAAGCCTCTGCCTTCAGCTCGGGTTATGATTCCAGGGTCCTGGGATCAAGCCCCACATTGGGCTCTCTGCTCAGCAGGGAGCCTGCTTCCTCCTCTCTCTCTGCCTGCCTCTCTGCCTACTTGTAATCTCTATCAGATAAATAAATAAAAATCTTTAAAAAATAAAAATAAAGTAAAAATTTAAAAAAATAACTCAACAGTTCACTAAGGCAGCATGATTAACCCAATGTTACAGATAAGGAGGTTGAGGCTCACCGACACTTAAAATTTACTCAAGGGGCGCCTAGGTGGCTCAGTGGGTTAAAGCCTCTGCCTTCTGCTCAGGTCATGATCCCAGGGTCCTAGGATCGAGTCCCGCATCAGGCTCTCTGCTCGCCGGGGAGCCTGCTTCCTCCTCTCTCTCTCTCTCTCTCTCTCTGCCTGCCTCTGCCTACTTGTGATCTCTGTCTGTCAAATAAATAAATAAAATCTTCAAAAAAATTTATTGAAGGGATTATGAAACTTACCTATGGTCCACAGCTAGTAAGTGTGGAAGCCCGTAGTCCTTTCACTCTATCATTTGACCTCCCTTGTAGAGTTTGGGGAACTATGTTTCTTGTTAGTAGCCAAATAGCTAGCAAGCAGGAGAGATAGTAAGTAGTCAAGATCCTTCCATACACTGCTTAGAAAATTCAACATTATTGATTAATATTGGTGTGGCTATATTATATTTCAGGATCAATATTGAGAGCCAATGCTATAAAATATGGGTCAGTTAGGCTGAAGATGAACTCACGGCCTAATTAAAGAGGCATTTGATGAGCACCTCCAAGTTAGGGATATCTGAGAAGATTTGGATTAACCCTATCATCCCAATGATGAATGGAACACTTTTATATTTGTTTAAAATTATTTTGTGGGGACGCCTGGGTGGCTCAGTTGGTTAAGCAGCTGCCTTCAGCTCAGGTCATGATCCTAGCGTCCTTGGATTGAGTCCGGAATCGGGCTCCTTGCTCAGCAGGGAGCCTGCTTCTTCCTCTGCCTCTGCCTGCCTCTCTGTCTGCCTGTGTTCACTCTCTCTGACAAATAAATAAATAAAATCTTTAAAGAAAATTATTTTGTGTTTGCAGATAGCTTTATAGGACATAAATCCCTAATAATTTCTAGGTAAAAGTGGGGTTGTTTTTTGTGTTTTGTTCTTTTTTTTTTTTTTTTTCTGTTTCACCAGCAATAATATGATATTTTGGCAACTGCTAACTACCACAAGAAGTTCTTTAAGAGAAGTGCTATGCCAGTGGCTTCAAAGTATTCTGGGATCCCTCTTAAATGCATCCTAGGAGCTAAAACAAAATAGTATTTTCAAAGTTAAGAATGATTATGGATCAAACTTATGGATAAGACAAATCAGACAACAAAGTCTTTACTCAGTCAGTGATTCTGGAAGGATCTAGCACTGTCACTATCTACCACAGTCACTGGATACACTTCCTTCTCCTATTCCAATTTGTAGCTCTACATGAGCCATTGACAAGACGATAAGTTTCTGCACCACTTTACATGAGTGAGAGAGTAATTCATGTGAATTTAGTCCTTGTAGGTAAATGGAATGACACAGTTTGAAATCCTTTCAAAGCCATAAGGAACTAGATTGCCCTCTTTGTTAAGCATCCTATGCTGTGACATGTTTTTCAGGTTCTCAGCAAAAACCGATTTAATACCAAAACCCGGCAAAGTGAGAACTGAAAAAGTCAATGCTCCTTAAGCATCAGGATCATTGGATTGCTATTGCTATACTAATCATTTTCTTTATCTTTTTTATAGCAAGATTGTATTGAATAGCTGTAATATCTGCTAATCAGGAGTGTAACTAATATATGTAAGACACTATACATAGGAAAATAAGGTAGATAAGAAAGACTCCCCACCATCAAAGGTGTATGAATCTGCTGGGCAGATAGACAAACAGATAAAATAACAATTAACTAAAAAAGACATTACTTTATAAAATCCATATCTTTACATGCTGTACATGCCATAGGAGTAAACACACATACACATAAATATGCACATATGCTTGTCCTATGCTTGTTAGTATATCACAGAGAAGGGGTACAGGGATGTCAGGAAAAACATCATCAGTGATAAGATATGCATGACTCCATAGTATTGATAAGTATCTCACCTAAAGGTAGAAAACTCAGGAGGCTTAGTATTTTTTATGACTTTAAACGAACTCTTATTTCAGGGTGGAGTATATGGAAAACTCAACTGATTAAATTAGAATTAATCACTGCTATGACACTTGCTTCAGTAAGGAAGTCCTTGAAAAATATGTAGATTGATAATTTTCCCATCTTTTTGCCCCAAAGTCTCCTAGAGTTTGTTTTTTCCTCTTAAAGAATGTTTTCTTTCTTCCTCATAGCTCTAGGAAAGGTTATTTCATGTGAAATAAAAACAGCCATGCTACTAGTACAGAAAATTTAATTTGTTAAAGGAAAATTTAGCAAAAGAGTAGTAGTGAAGGTTGGTGAGTTTTTTTTTTTTTTTTAAAGAATGGAATACCTAGTTTAATAATGATTCTTTAGATTGGCCTAAAAAAAAGATTCATTGACAAAATTATTTTAGATGAATTGACCAGATGAAGAAGCTGACCCTTCAAACCAGACCAAAAGTCAAGGCAGGAATAGAAATGATTCAGTGCAGCTTTCTGTTAGCAAACTTAGCAAACAAATATAGGTTGTGGACTAAAATGCTTCACACATAGAATGACTTGACTCTTAGAAATTTTATAGTTACGACGTATTGGAGAGTAAGAAATGGAGTAGGGTAGAGTAATTTTATATGTGAAGAAAAACACTATTAAGGTACAAGTAGTTTTAGATGAACATCTTGTGCTGCTGGTTAGAAAGTCAAGTTCATTTTCCACTATGGGTCCCTTCTGATGCACATCAGAAAAATGGTGCCATGAAACTGACACCATGTCGAAACTATACATGGCCTTTAACACATGAAATGTGGTCACTAATTTGCTTTGAATGAATTTTTCCTGGCATTTCTTAGAGACTGTAAGTATAAGATAGAGATCGCGTTCCATATAATGAGCTTCACAGCATCTATAGCATATTTGCTATGGAATTTTGGTATAGTGAGTCCTTTACCAGAAATTGTTTGTGCACTCAACCAAGGCTGATAACCAACTGATAGAAAGACTAATTGTAGTGCATTACAATTTGAAAAGAAGGACTTTGCTTAATAAGGACAAAAATTTAAGGTAAAATTTGTATACTAAGAGTTTTTCTTCCAATTTATAGGATTCCTAATGTGTGTGTGTGTGTGTGTGTGTGTGTGTCTGTGTCTGTATGGTTGTCCTTGTGTGTGTCTGTGTCTGTGTCTCTGTGTTTTGGCTGAGTAATTTGGGCTCATAGGTGATTGTTTCATTGTAGAATTACCAGGATAGTTAATTGAGGAGAAAATGTATTATGTGTATGTGTGTGTATAATCCAAATATGTTTTCTGTGTATACCTATGTATATATTATCCACATAAATAATTTGGAGGAATATATTATACATTTAGGAGATGTGTAAATCTCTCTGGCTTGGCTGGATAATTTCTACTGAGAAATAATACTCTAAGTTATTTAAATATTTAAAGAGAAAACGGAAAGGGATTGCTTAGCCTGATTCAAGCGGCATACCTAAGAGTACCTTGAGAGGGAAAAGAAAAGAAAAGAAAAAAAAAACTCTTGACAGTAATCACCTACTATATTATGAATTCTTCCTAAAGAAAGAGCAGAAATCCATATCACTCTGAAAGTATTCCAAAGGAAACACTTCATGCTATACTAGAGCACAGAAAGTTTTTTACTAAGAAGATGGATTAGGTGAGCAGGAGGACTACGACATTTGTATCTCTCTTCATGTCTGTCCCTCATTGAATACTTTTGTCTCAAGAAGGAACAGCATGGTGCCAAAAGAAGCTTCCCCTGGGCCTTTACAATCTGTATTCATTCTTTTATTTAGTAAAAATGTACGAGGTCTTTCTTTTGCTCTTATACTTTTTGTTCCAAACACAAGGCCAGGAACCATTTGCCCTTTGTTCTTGGTAGTTGAAAAATGTAGCATATGGTAAATGTTTTCACTGAATAGGCATTCACGATCATGCATGTGAAAATGCATTAGAAGAATTTATGAGACATGTGGGGACATGGGCTGCATCTGAGACTAAAATCCTCATCACAAGCTTTTATAGGATTTTACTATGATGACTTGATGGTGGGGGAGGGAAGGATACCTCTCTTTTCCTTCGTTAAATGATGGGACAATTGGCGGCAGTTGTGAATTATTCAAAAGGTTCTGAACCAGACTTTGTCTTTTAAATTGAATTATTCTAGAGGCTGTTCTTTGCCTTATTGTAAGTAATTAAAACAACCAGTGCTATAGTTTTTATAATATGTCTTGAAAATATATAGAAAACATTTAAAAAGAGAGTATTTGATGACCCAAAATTGTAGGCTTATACCTTTTCCAGAACTCTTGTGTTTATCTGTATGCAATAATTCCTAAGACAAGTGTATGCTTATAAATGTATTTTTTAAAGAAACTTTCAATTTGGCAAATCTTACAGATAGTAGGAAAAATGTATAATCTACCCTTAATTTGGAGGACTACAAACCCCAGCCATACAATTACTTTGTTTTAAAAGGCTACTTTTCTCCTATGTATTTTGAAAGTTTCCAAGATCACGTAAATTATATGTGGGAGACAAGAGGAAGAGATTACAAAACAAACACCTCATTGTTGTTCCTTAAGAACAGCATCGATATCAATATCTGTGCATTCATGAGCAAGCCAGAAAGTATGAACAATGAGAAAAAGGAACATTTAAGAGAAAAAAAAATACTTTCTTATTTTTAAACTTGCAATATATTGTGAAAAACATCAAATTTTAAACTCTACAAAGATCCTTTAGAGTTTGCTTTGCATTAGAATTGCTAATGCACTGATTATAGACAAAAGTGACATTCGCCCAGCATTTGAAATAGCTAATACTGGAATTAGAAAATTTTATGAAATGACTAATTAGAGCAAAGAAATTTGGAGATTTTTTTTCCCAATGTGATAAATGAGGTGTATACTCCTTGCATTTCATTGCAAATATTAGTGCATATGTATTATCTTAGTATATATGTAGGCTTGAATACCATTTCTTGATTTTAATTAGATTACATTGCCTTTTGAGTATCTTCATTTAATAAGTAATGTGAATTTAACAGGGACTTTGTTGTACACTCTGTTTTATTTTTATAGTATGCAAATAAGGACCAAATGCCAACACATTCATTATTCTGTATAAAGTTTATACCAGAAAGGTTCCAATCACTTTGAAAAAGGTCCTGTCATTATTTCTATTGTAAATCAGTATGCCAAGCTTCTGAGAAGGAACATTTTGAACTGAAATATGGAGTATAGATGAAATCCTAAGATGTTTACAAAGTGTGTGAAATATCTTTGGTTGATTCTTAAGTGTCAACAGCATATTAAGGCAAGGGAATCATTTATCAATATTCAGTAATACAATGAATGTTTTATTAATGGAGTATCATTAATCATTATCCTGAAAAGCAAAACATGTTAGAGGTTTTGTTTCTGTTGCTGTTCACTGAGGTGCCCATTGTTGGCAGATGTGGCAGCTTAAAATGGAGGAGGTGGAATCATATGAGTCCATACATAGCTCCCTGTATGGGAAAGCCAGATGAAGATGAGGGAATTGGGGGGCGGGGAGGATGGGATATGTTGAACAGGGAGAAGGAGAGAAGAAAAAAAGTGAAAATGGGATCATTTGTGTAAGAAGAGTACACAGGATCATTGGTTTATTCATTCAGCCAGCTTTCCCTCCTTCTCTGCTGAAGAAGGTGGCCTCAGGGGGAGGAAAGGTGATGAGTGAATATTTACAGAAGTGCCTAGCTGAACCACAAGTGCAATGGAAATACTTAGGTCTTTTGCAGAACATTATAAGAAAGGCTTACAACTTGGTGGTTTAGAATGCATGCCCTTTAGACCTCTCAGGTAAAGGGCATGATTCTTAACTCCTGCCCCACTCCCCAACCCTTCCTCCCCCAACATTGAACAGCTGGTCCCAGTATGCACTCTATCCTTAACATGGCGTCTCTTTAGAATAGTGGCCCTCTTTGGATCTGTCAAATCAGGGATATATATACATGTTGGGGATCACAGTTCTTAGAATTTTTCTGAGTAAATAAATTTAATATCAGTTCTGATAAAGCAATGTGAGCCAAGAAACATAATTTAATAAAAAGGTGTCCTATAGGGACGCCTGGGTGGCTCAGTTGGTTAAGCAGCTGCCTTCGGCTCAGGTCATGATTCCAGCGTCCTGGGATCGGGTCCCACATCGGGCTCCTTGCTCGGCAGGGAGCCTGCTTCTCCCTCTGCCTCTGCCTGCCTCTCTGTCTGCCTGTGCTCTCTCTCTCTCTAACTAATAAATAAATAAAATCTTAAAAAAAATTAAAATATATAAATAAAAATACTTAAAAAAAAAAAAGGTGTCCTATATATTAGTGAATTTCCTAGCAGTTTAGTGAAATCTAAAAATATTCGTCATATCTATAAAATGTGAATCTGTCTATAAAATTTCGTTCAATGGATCCATTCCTTTTTTAAAAATATGTTAATTTACAAATATAAAAATGCCTACAATGTGACACTATAGAAAGATCAAAGGAACATATAAAGATGCTTTCTACCCTTTCCGAGGACATATTTTTAAAAGTCTTATCTGTGGATGTTTAAAACCAAAGTATTACACTACTTCAAAATGTCATTGTTTGCACTCCAAATTTTAGAAAATGGCAAATCTGAATATGACATTATTCTTAGTCATAAAAATTACCATCAGATTTCTGAAAATATTTAATGTCAAATAATACATAACACCATGTTATTCTCAGAATAATCACTATGAAATAAGTGTGGTAGACCAAATCATCCTCATTTTATAGATCAGGTAGCTGATGCAGAAAGACAATTAAATAATATGTTAGTATCCAATTATTCATTTCACAAGTATAGGGTATATACTGCATGCTGGTACTGTTTTGTATCCAAAACAACAGTTCTTACTCTAGTGGAGTTTACATTCCAGCTGAGGGGGAGAAAAACATTAAGTATTGTAAATAAGAAAATGATAGAAAGTGCAGTGGCAAAGAAAATAGGGCTAGGAAGGGATGGTTTGCAATCTTAAATAAGAGTGTCACTGAGGCAATGCCATTTGAGCAGAGACTGGAAGGTAGTATGGGAGAGTGTCTGGGGATGTCTGGGAAAGAATATGTGGTGTTGAGGAAACAGCCAGGGCACAGTCTTCGAATGGACTACAGCACATTCCACAGTGAACTGAATTTAAATTTTTGGAAAATAGTAACATATATTTGAAAAAGAGCAAATTATGTGTTTTTAGAAGTCCTTGACTTCTTATAAGCATTGCATTTAACAAACATATATTGCACATCAAGTATGTTATTTATTTCTTCCTTCAACAAATATTTTACGAGTCCCTAAAAGGTATCAGGTACTTTGGTACACAAAACAGGCAGTCCCAGCCCACAAGAGAGATATATGCTGAGATAGAAGACCCAGCCTCTGTCCTCCAGAAGCTTACCATCCAGTACTTAAGTCACAATACCACTAACTCACACAATAGAATTATCTAGTTGAACGTGCATTCAACATGCAATCATGGTTAATGAGAGCAAAAGAGCTACAACTCATAAAATAATTACAATAACACTTAATATTTACATAAAATTTTCATTTGGGAATTTAAAGTCTTTACAGAGAATGTTTCAATAATCTTTACAACACCCATGTGCTATATGTATGGTCTTAGGTGAAATGCTCAAACTATTTAATGCAGTGCATCATTCCATGTAATTATCTTGAGAGTCTTCATTACTTTCTTTTTAAACTTTTTTTTTGAATTCCTATATCACATGTTAGCACTGTATTAATTATTAGCCTTATTAATTTATAAAAGCAATTCATTAAATACTGATTTGTTATAGCCTCTAAATAGAAAAAGTTTAAAATTGGAATATAGATACTTCAGAACATTTTTCAAATCAGCCCTTTTTTGTGCCTTTGAAAGGCTGTATTCCTGAATGAACCACATTAAAACATGCAATGTTTCATGACCTTTTAAGTAAAAGCAAAATGAAATCTCATACACAGTTTTATGTAGGAAACACACCTTTTTTGTGTGTGTACAGTGAATTCAAATCTTATGGTTTCAGTTGACTTACTGCAACCTCAGTGAAGGGTCAACAGTGATAGAACAACTCAAATCCAGTTAATCATCTTAGATTAAAGTCAGTGACAAAGTTGTGCTATGAAGGCAGTAAATGGCTTACAGGTATAAAAATATGTGGTAGTCATGGCAGTTTCATATATGTGTTTATTATCCATGATTGCAGCAGGTAGAATAATCTTAATAGGAGTGAGCCAGAAAATTTTAAAAAATTAATATTAAAATAACAAGAGGCCATCCCTTCTTCTACAGATATTTCCTATAAAGTACATTAGGTGTAATGTAATGCTGAACCAAATGATAGGAAAGCAAAGGTGAATAAAAATTAGAATGTTCTTCCATTGAATGGTGTAAGAGAAGACATGGTATAAATAAACACACATCTGTGATGCACCGTGACAGGAACTGGAGTAGAGGTAGGTGCTCTGCACTCAAATACCCAATAAAAAATACCCATTGATCTATCTCTGAGATCATTGAGATGGTATGATAGAAATTAGCTCTGACTTAGACTTTGATGAATGAATAGGAGATATACTGTCAGAGGAATAGGGTGAGACTCTCAAGAAGAAAGACCAGCATGGGGGATGCCCCAAAAGGACATCTGGTGAGCAGTGTAAATAGAGGGCTCAGTTTTGTGTGTCAGGATAGGACAGCAGTGGATTTGGGGCAAGGTTATAAAGGGCCTGCACTACCCTCTCTTCATTCCTTAACATGTTTAAGTTCTTAGGAAACAGTGAATCACTCATTAGGTCTTGCTCGCTTGGTCTTCCCTCTGATATTATGATTTCCTAGGCAATTCCATCTGCCTATCAAGCTTAGAAGATATTCATGTAGTCACATTGAAATCATGCATTGGCCAAGAACATCAAAATAAGGTTAGCCTCTGAGAATGAAAGTAATAAACATTGTCATCCATTGAATGAAATCCACCATGTATAAAAATAAACCCACAGGGTTTTCTATAAATATATGATTAAGGAACATAGAAAAATTATTCAGAGAAAATATTATAGCCAGATGATTTGACTTGAATTTACTCTTATTAGCTGAACAACGATGAGTAGTTATTTAACCTCTTGAATTTTTTTTTTCTTATCCATAAAATGGGACAGATAATTTCTATATTGTCATCAGGCTTGGTACCTGCAAGTACATAGCATGTGCTTCACCCCAAGTTTAGTGGATAGAGCCGCTATTAATTTAGTTCAGAATTCTGTGTGTTAGCAGTTTGGGCTGGGATAAGCTGGATGGTTCTTCTTGTCACATGATCTGTAGTCAACTTCCAGGTGGTCTATGGGCTGGCTAGTCTTAGGTGGCCTCCGCTGGATGGCTCATCCCTGTTCCATGTGCTCTGGTCCTATAGCAGGCTGTGCCAGCTTTATCCCATGGCTAGGCAGGATTTCAGCAGAGTAAGCAGAAGAGGACAAGGCCTCTTCATGCCTTGGGTTGGCACTTGCACAACATTAGTTCTGCCATGTTCTGTTGATCAAAACAAGTCACAAAGCCAATCCAAATTCCAGGGATACCAGTGGGTAAATAAATCCCCACTTGATGGCTAGCTACGTAGTGACATTGCAAAGGAACATGAATACAGGGAGAGGGACACTTTTTTTTTCCCCAAATACTCTACCACAAGAGGGTTTTGGATGCAAAATCAACTGTAATCCCTAGTGTAAGTTGAAAGGATAGGAAATCAATATGATATAGTCTTAATGTAGTAGAAAGGAAGTTGGAGGCAAAAGACCTGAAACTTAATCCTTGCTTCTATTATTGATTAACTTGGCCCTGGTAAAATAAATGATCCATACTCATTCTCAGCATAAGGTTTTCTAAATTTAAAATTATTGAATGGAATAAATGAGATAATATGTGGGGAAATGTACATTAAGTGTATATATATAAATATGTATAATGGATTATTATTCTTTGATATAAAATATACTTTGTAAGAGGTTTCTGAAACTCTTACCTTATACCACCTATCTGTCCTTCTCATTATCTCTATAGAATGTAGAAATTTATTTACATTTAGATACTGAGATTGGTAATAAAAACGTGCATTACTTAGAATTCCATTTCTCAGCTACCTTTGCCAGTATTCCTTTGAAGCAAATATTTATGGAATCCTTCTATGTACAAGGTATAATATTAGCTGCTAGAAATATAGAGAATGAAAAATGCCCTGTCCCCCAAAACTTCAGTCATCTTTTGAAAAACATATAAACAACAATTTAATGCAATATGACAGAAATACAAAGGATGCTGTGGGATGGTAATGTTCAATGAGAAGTACAAATGTACTGGATAGAATAATCTGAAATTCAGATCCAAATGCCCAGCTGGTTGGATACCATTGTTTTAGACACTTGCCTGGATAAACCTGATTCATTCATACTTATGCATCCAGCTCCATTCCCCATGAAGTATATCCATTCATCTCCCCCAACACTACATGGAACCACTTGAGATTTCTTAGACTGTATTCCTTAAACATGGCATACCATGCCTTTGCTTCTGTTTCTCACTCTACCTGGAGTTCTCTTGCTTCTTTTATTTCTAGTAAAATTCCAATAAATACCCATGGATGCTTTCTGAATCTAGTAAGAGTTGCTTTTCTAGGATATCTTCCCTGATTTACACAGGTATAAATATTCACCATTCCTTTCTGCTCTCGTTATATCCTGGTTCATACACTATAATTATTTTTGTATCAATTTACATATGTCTACTTTATTATACCATATGCTCCTACAGCACAGGGACCATTCCTTATTCATTCAGACAAAAGGAATAGACATATGGTCAGGAGAATGCAGAATACATGTTACATTCAGAAAGAAGAGTAATTCAGTGTGGTTGGAGTAAAAGTAGCATTGTGATCATGTATAACCTATTATAAAATTGGACTTTATCCTGAATTTGGAGTTGAAAAAGGAGTGTGATATGATCAGGTTTGTGTCTTTAGAAGGATCTGCCAGATGGCATAGGCTGAAAAGAAAGATAGGGAGAGCAATAAGGAAGCTACTTCAATAATCCAGGGAGCAGTGATGAAGACCTTAACTAAGACAGTCATGATGAAGAGTCAGAAATACTTAGATCATTGGGAGGTAAACTAAAACAGTGCTTTTCAAACTTTCTTGTGCATTAGAATTACCTGGAGATCTTTTAAAGGCCTTGATGCCTGAGCCTAACTACATACAAATGACCTGAGAATCCTTAGGATTATTACTATTATTATTAATGTTGTTATTATTGTTATTATTATTATTGTTATTATTATTCTCCAGGGGATTTCAAAGCTTAGCTAAGTTTGAGAACCAGTGGACTAGAGTACTTGGGGTAGGCAATGAGAAAGGAAGAGAGAAAATGAATCTCCTAATTTTCTAACTTGGTGGGGGTGGAGTATATTTAACATGAAGAAATAAGCAAATGCAGGGCAGAGAAGTGTAGTTGATTTTGGGTGAATTGAATCTATGTAGGGGTTAGAAGGTAATTGGATTTGCTATTCTTAAACTTAGGAGAAATATAAGATGTTGGAGGTGTACGTTTTATAAATTTTTACATATAAATGTTATCTGAAATCATGGTGATTGTGATGTTTGAGAAGGTGTATAAAGTGATACTGAAAAAGGAGTATGAGTAGACCCTGGGGGCATCATCCTGTAAAAGGTGGCCATAGGTAGAAGAGCCTGAGAAGGCATGACAAAAATACAAGGAAAGTAGGTATCTCCAAAGCTCACATGGAGGAGGGTTTCAGCAGCTGGAGTGGTTCACTGTCTAAGTGCTGAAGAGAGTTCTAGTAAAGATTTGGGTGGAAAGTATCTAATATATTTGCCAAGGTCACTGGTGACCTTGGGGAGATGAGTTCCTAGACACAATAGGGACAGAAACTAGATAAAATATATAAAGAAGTGATCAAAGGGAGAGGAAAAATCAGCCATTATTGTAGTTCCTGAGTAGTCCAGTGTTTTGTTTTGCTTTTCCTATTCTAGTGGAAACGTTTGATTTTCTATGGAAACTATGTGCATATTTGCTTAACTTGAAATCTGATTTTTCTGTGTTAGGAATAGTTGTTATCAACAACACATTTCCTAGTCCCAAAATAAAGAAATAAAATGATGAATTTTTAAATAATATAAAAAGACAACTTCAAGAATATTCTAATTTCTGCCAACATTAAACAAGTAATACCCATATAAAATTTGAAGAACTTACGAATTTCACTTTTAATGTCCTATTCTCAATGTGTACATTTTAGGAAAATTGTACCAATCTCACTTTTGCTCTATTTATACTATAGTATAAGGAACAGTTAAAATTTGAATGTTGTACAGTTAATTAATATTTAATGAACATTTTATTTGTTTAAATGTCTTTGAATATCACACATCCCATGCTATTTTTCCTCCTGGATATAATCCCAGCAGTGTTAAGGGATAAAACTGTTAGATTGTTTGACAAAACCTAAGCCAGCTACTTGTAATTTACAGTTGTTCACCTTTGTCCCTTCACAGTTTTTCCCTACTAAAACATTTAAGTTGTCTTGAAGCTGAATTGTTGACTGAATTTCCAGTGTAGTTCATAGTATGGTTACAGAATACCAAAACAGTATTGCCAACATACGTGGTTTTTTTTCTAGGATTTTATTTATTTATTTGAGAGGGTGAGATAGCGAGTGAGTGAGAGAGAGAGAGAGAGAGAGAGCATGAGCAGGGGGCAGAGGGAGAACCAGGCTCCCTGCCAAACAGGGAGCTTGACATGGGGCTCAATCCCAGGATGCTGGGATCGTGACCTGAGCCGAAGGCAGATGCTTAACTGCCTGAGCCACCAGGCGCCCCATCCAACATATGTGTTTTCAGCATACACTTTAATTAAATGGGAGTTTGAAGAAATAGCCAGCTTGTAACCAATTTGAAGTTTTATGTTCTTCACCTTAATTTCTGATGTGCACACTTTATTATAATTCAGCTTGAAAAAAATGCTTAATAAAATCATTTCATTTTTTCCATAAGAGTAATTTTAAAGAATAATTTAATAATAAATGATAGTCCTTTAATTTAAAAGTTAGGAAGGAAGACAATAGAAGCCATTTAATGCTGTTTTTCGTTTTGCCTTTTTTTTTTTTTTTTCAGAATAAGTGTCCTGTGTTTTACTTTTGAGGCATTTTTCTAAGAGAAACTACAAAATTTGATTCATAACTTATTATAGTTGGTATTTCATATGCTTTAGAACATTAATGTCTCATAGCAATTAGATGTCTACACAAAGAGTACACACTTTATTTTCAGTAGTCAGGAATCAAAATGAAAGTCAAGCTAATTAAAAATGTAATTTAAAAATATTCTGTGTAAAGCAAAATTACATATAAGATGCCCATTCATGGAACACATCACATTTTAATGATCAAAGCACCAAAAACCAGTCTTGATAAGATGGGTGTCAATTGCAAAACATTCTGTAAACAGGGGCTCTGATCTGTGTTGCAGTGTTCTAAATCATAGTATCCTTTTGCTTTTACTAATTAATCTCCCTTTCCAAAAATATTGCTAATCCTGATTAAATACATGTGTTTTCATGGACTAGGGATCTTACCATGAGCTCTTGGTAAACTTGCTTTCCCATTTTCTTGGATGACAACTTTAGTACACCCATCTCTCCCCCAGATTTCTAAACCTCTCTCCCCCATTCTCCTTCCTGTCAAGAGACCTCATCTACTATTTAAGAAAATGTAAACACCAGGAAAGATAATTCCCCCTTTTTACACCAAATCCATAAACTGAGGTGTATCCATACCTATTTTTTTCTCTCTACTCATCTCTTCCTCTCCATTAAACTGGAAACAGTGCATATACTCCTATCAATGGTTACTTTCTCTATTTATGTGATGGATTCATCATCACCTCTTGCCTTCTCAGCAGGTTCTTCCTCGTTTCCAGATCATTCCCACAAGCATAAAAACATATTCACATATGGCCTATTAAAAAAAACATCTCTCACTAGACCTCCCATAACTCATCATCCGCTGCCCAATTTATCTTTTAGCTAGCCCACCCAGCTCTTGGGAGAGTTATGTGTTACCACTTCTCTCCACTTCATATTCTGTTCATGCAGACTATTCCAGTCTGACTGCTGTCCCCTCTGCTTCATTGAAACCCTTCTTGTAAAGGTTACCAATGGTTTCTGTATTGCCAAATCACATGGTCAATTCTCTGTTCTCTTATGCAGACTCTCGGAAGTATTCACCAAAATGAATTGCTTTTTACTTTTTGGAACACTTCCTCCTCTTGGCATCTCTATGACATCACATTCTTAGGTGGCATCTCTTCCCTCAGAAGTTACCTAACCAGATAGCTTTAAATACCATTATATGTCGAAGTTTCTAAAAAGTACACCCTAAAGAGGGTACTCTTTGGGGAATTCTAAATTCATGTATACAGTGATACAATTTATGTCCTCACTGATGATGCTTACTAGACATTTTATGTTAATATATTAAAATAAAACCTCTTAATACTCCCCCCACTAGTTATTTTCATAGGTCTTCTTCCATCTCAGTAACCTAGAGATCATCCTTCATTTTTCCTTTTCTCTCATCTCCGGAATCTGACCAGTGACCAGTCTTATTGGTTCCAGCTCAGAACCATCCACTTCTCTGCATCTCCGTGGATATGATGCAAGGAACATTATCTCTAACTTGTCTAATAATCTCTATCATTATCTAACTTGTCTCTGCTTTCATTCTAAAACACCTTCATTCCATTCCCTCTAAGTTAGTGAGAAGCATCTTTTGCAAATGTAGATCAGATTATTTTATCACTCTCCTTTAAACCTTTCACTGGCCTCTGTTGCATCTATAATAAAACCCAAACTCCCACAGGGTTCAGCTCCCAGAGATATGACTTCTGCCTGCTTTTCTCACTTTCTCTTACATTATTCTTGCCCTAGCATGAAACTCCATTCACATGGCCTTCGATTTTTCTTAAATATGCCATGCCCATTCCCACCTCAGTGTCTTTGCATATGTACTTTCCTCTACTTAGAATGCCAGTTGTCACCCAATTCCCCATCCCATTCTTCTGCATAAGGTACCTTCTTATCTTTCATGACTCAACTTACAGAGCCCCTTACTGACAGTTGTCTGATATGGCACTATGTACCCTCATGATGTTCTACTATGCCTTCCTAACAATAATCTTGACCTGGAAAGAGTCCCAATAATTATTATTTATTTTAACTTGTAATGATTATTTCCCTCCCTGAAATGTAAGCTTCAGGAAGGCAGGGATTTTTTGTGTTTTTTGTTTATCACTTTTGAGCTAGAACAGTTACAGGTATAGTACAAGAAATACTTGTTGAATGTTCAATAGAAAAGACTCTAAGTCCATGTCTTAAACTCCTATGTATGTCATTTGGTGTCTACCTCATAGTACATGCTCAATATGCTTATTAATTAACTAAATGACATTGTTTGAATCTCCAACTGGGCTGTATATCATAAAATGTAGGATGTTATTCAAAACTACATAGTATTTGGCTTTTACATATGAACTCTTCCAATAATATTTTAAACTATGAGTTAAAAAAAATGGAGCACTGGAGCACCTGCATGATGCAGTCATTTGAGCGTCCACGTCTTGGTTCCAGCCCAGGTCATGATCTCAGGGTCATGAGATCAAGCCCCATGTTGGGCTCCGTGTTCAGTGCAGAGTCTGCTTGAGATTCTCTCTACCTCTCCCTCTGCCCCTCCCACTTGTGCTTCCCACCTCTCTCTAAAATAAGCCAGTAAATCTTTAAAAAATGGAGCACTTAAATGGTATAATTTAAGTCAAATATAGGCAAAAGTTACTCAATTTAAAAAGAAATTTCTTTGGATATTTATTTCTAGTAATGTTGCATGATGTTTCACAATACAAAATCTGTCAAGCCTCTTTTTCATAGGAAAAGAAACCCTGTTCTTGACTAAAAACCAAGCACAATAGAACACTGAAGGACTTTCTAATTATCAAAGAAAGAGTAAGTCATGCCCAGTATCCTTTTAGTGTTAATATCTCATTTCTTGACTCTTGTAAAAAGCTTAATATCTTTTAATAAAGAATAAAATGATTTGGGGGTCATCTTTATTCCAGTGAAATAGAATGTCACCACCTATTTTCCCAAAACATCCCTTGTTTTTAGATTAAGGATATTTAAACTACAAAGACAATTTAGCATTTTAAAAATAATGCATAAAGTTATTTTTTCCCTTAAATATATTTGACTATCAAGAAAATGGCTTAGGAAGTTATTTCAAAAGTGACAATTTAAGTTTTGCGTGTAATAGTTGTCAAGATGCTACGTGAAAGAAACCAAAACAGAACTTGAATTTTCTTAAGCCAAAAGTGGTGTTAGTTTACACATACAGACCCGTTAGTGGTACACCTGGCTTAACAGTGTCCGTAGCATGGGTCTTTTCCCACCGTGCGTTCTCTACCTTCCTGTCTCTGCTTTATTGTTCCCTAGTGCAACTAGCTTTGGGTGGAGATGGCAGGGTGGGTGAAGTGAGAAGTCAGTCAGTGGTCGCCAGTTGCTCTGAATACACTTCCTTCCAGTTTAGGAACCAAAGAGGGAAAGAATCATTTTCCTTCTCAGCAACCAGAAGGGACTTTGGTGAGAGCAGAGTAGCTGCTCACTATGCTTAGCCCTGTTGGAGATACTTCATCAGTTTTGGGGGCAAGAACGTAGAGTCTGTTTCGATGAGGAAAGAAGAACAGGGTAGTGCTTGGCTGCTCAGAGCACACAAATAAAACCAACCTCTGCTTCACATCATGTTTCTTTCCCATGTGTGGTCACCCCTATTCAGTGACAGCCCACCCACAATCATACTCTGTCACTGCATTCCCAGGCATTTGGTGGCACCAATACTCTTGATGTTCAGGACAATTCTCTAGGTAATATATATTTCTCAAGCCCAGTGTGGCTTCTCATAATCTTCAGGACTTATAGGGCAAATGATGAGTTTAACCAATGCTAATGGCTATTTAGTAAAGTGGAACCAGGTTAGACACTAGTTAAGAGCATATCGTATATCCTGTTGTCAGTGCTAGTAAACATTAGTTCCCTGACAGTGGATTTCTTTGATCAGCCTATCTGCCTAGCTGGGTCCTGCCCACTAGAAGACTCTCACCTGTTGTCCCCCACGGCTGCCCAAGAGTGGCACTGGAGTGGAGGACACTGTGCTGATTTCACACCCACTTCATATTTGTACAGGAATGTGAACTTGGGGATTATTTTGTCATCACTGGAGGCGTGTTTAGTTTTAATTTTTGTTTTTTGTCTTATCTTGATTTAAGTAATAAAACTCCCTGAAAACCTTGGTCTGTTGTTTGTCACTTTAACCATAGAAGAACTGGTATCTAATGCTAAAGTCTTTTTTTTCATTTTGTATCTTTGGATCTAACCCTGTCTTTAATGTTTTAGCATCAAGCTTGGGGACTCCATCCATTTCCTAAATCTTTGTATTAATTTTTTTTACTTCAGTTTTTTTTTTTTTAAGATTTTTATTTATTTGACACAGAGAGAGAAAGCATAAACTGGGGAGTGGCAAGCAGAGGGAGAGGGAGAAACAGGCTCCCCACTAAGCAGGGAGCCCAGATGTGGGGCTCAATCCCAGGACTCTGGGATCATGAACTGAGCTGAAAACAGATGCTTATCTAACAGACCCATACAGGTACCTGTTTTAACTGTTTTGTCTTTAAAATTTGTTTTGTTTTTCTTTGACCTTGAAGCCACTGAAGACAATAGGAATCTGTCCCACCTGCCCCCAGTTGATTTTCCTCTTAAATGGAGTTCCTTATTTTTTCATGCAAGGGATATTCACCAGGAGGTATTAGTTTGGTCATGGAAGACCTGGTGTACCCTGTGGTATTCCTCACTGGTCTGTTTCAAACTGGGGAATGAGGCAGAATGTCCCTGAGATCGCAGATCATGTGGAAAGGGCAATCATCTCTTAACTGAAGGTTCATAATTTATGCTGGTGACCCTTTTTTAGTTTGAAAATGCACAACCATGAAATTTGACTCCCCCCTCCCTTTCTTTTAGCCACTAGAGAAAAGGCCATGGGTCATTATTACATTTTTCTACAAATTCTTAGAAGCTGCATGCCCACTAGACACAAACGTTGAATCCTGAACTCATCCCCAAATAATTAGGCATTCTCAATTTTCCTCCTTTGTTCATCATTTACTTTCTTCCCTTTTTTCCTCTCTTTAAAGAGGAATCTATCTGATCCTGGCTTTTTATTTCTCATCATTGTCCCACCTTTACCTGACTCATGTTCTGAGATTTCTCTCCATCCCTCAGATTCAGACTCAGATCTTTTGGTTCCTCTCTTTCAGTTGCTCCTTCTAGGACACAAGTCCTGTGTATTTTAACATCTGACCCTTTTTCCCATCACCAAGACCAATGCCTGGATTAGCCCTGCTCACTCTTCAATCTGACTCATAGTAATTGTTTGCCAGCAGTTTTCATTAGCTGTTTATTTTTCCCTTCTCTGACTCATGATATTCATTTTTGCTTACTTTTAAAAGGTGAGCTGATAAAACAACTCCCTAAACCTTTGGCAACCTCCTTCATTTATTCACTCAGTCTTATTGTGTGCCAACCACTGTGCTGGTTACTGTAGATAAGATGATGAATGATGCAGGGCAGTTCCAGCTCCCAAGGAGATGATAGTCTTTCAGGAGAGAAAAAATTAACTCAACGTTGTTGTCTTTTTGGTTTTCAGAACTCTCTCCAAGATGATCACAACTTATTTTCTGTTTCTCTCAATGTCAAATGCATTCATCTGACTTTTCCAACATACCTTTGTTTTGTTTTTTTTCCTACACATAAATTAAAAAAAAAAAGCTGCATGTGGTGGGAGCATAAGGACTTTGAGAGGACTCTTCCACTAGAATCTATGACTTTTAGGCTTGGCACAAACTCTTCCTGTCTCAATCTCAGTCTTTAAATGTTAATAATAAAAAAAATTGCTGATGTGTTTAATTACTTATTTGGGGCCAGCAAAATCTAGTGGTTAAAAGCATAGACTCCCAGTCAAATTGCCTGGGTCTGAGTCTTGGCTTTGCTTCTTAGTAGTTATGTGACTTTTACATCACAGTGCCTCAGCACCTTCATCTGTAAAATGGGAGGACTAATATCGGGAATGATTAAGTAAGTGAAGTAAAAACCATTAAAACAGTACCTAGCGCATCATGAGATCTATACGGGTTTTTAGTAATTTCTGTTATTAGTTTTCTGAATGAGTAGTACAATTATCCATATTTAACCAATGAAGAAAGTAAATGATTTGCCTGAAGCCACACAGTAAATGATAGAGTCAGAGTTCTAATCTGGACATTCCAGCTTCAGAGCAGGTAGTAGTAACTACTACTCTGTATAGCCTCTATTACAGGCTTACTATAATACTATAGTTAAATAATCAACATTTAACCAAATTTAAAAATATAATGCACTATGAATATGTAAGGTATTATTATCTGTGCTGTAATAAGATATGATTGAAGAAGACACTAATTTATTTCTTTTCCATATCCTGAAACTTTTAGCTATACCAGTAATTATATTAATGAAGATTTCCATGTCATTGTATAATTTAGACAACCTTTCACATACACAAATTTATCTAATTCCCACTATCACTTGCTGAGTTTGGCAAAGTCAGTGTCATTATCTCTATTTTAAAAATGAGAATGCTGGGGATCAGAAAAGTTAAGTAACTTACATAAGAATTCAAAGTTAATAAGGTGCATAAACAATGAATTTTGGAACACTGAAAATAAAATTTAATTTAATTTAATTTTTAAAAAAGAACAATACATAAAAAAATAAGTGATAGTATTTATACAATTAAAAGTTGGTATATAACTCATGATAGAATAGAGTGATATTAATCAATGTATTTTAATGCATTATGATTATGATGCCAAACTAAAAATGATTTTCAGCAAAATTTGGACTTAAATAGAGGTTCCATTATTTATGAAGAATAATTGGTCTTTAATATAAACAATGATGCTATATCACAATGTGATAAATATCACTATAAGAGCAATCATATTACAGTATATAAGTGTATCAAAGTAACACAAGTATATACATTAAATTTAAACAATGTATTATGTGTCAAATTTGTTCAATAAAACATTCAAAAATTTAGAAAAGAATTCAAAGATAATAAATGAGGAAGTCTCTAACATAAATCTGAAGCCTTGAATCTTACCCTTTGCCTCACCATAATACACTGCTGTTTTTAAATAATTTGTCTTTCAACAGATCAAAAACTAATTTTTATGATAGTTTACCATTATAAACATATATGTGTAAGTATTAATATACCCTTATGTGCAAAAGCACCCTTACGTACAACTATTGGAGCTGACATTTTTTCCTTTTTTCCTTCTTGAAGATTGTGATTGCTAGCATCATGTGCAGTTACAGCAAGAATGACTGGATGGAACTCTCTAAAATGGCTGAGGTAATGATTTCTTTAGTATATATTTGTTTTATTTCTTCTCTTCCATTTTTACTAGTTTTAAATAAAGACCTGCCATGAAAAATAGCCCCATAGAAGTAAAATTGAATGGAAAATGGTAACTTAGAACATTTCTATTATAATTTGTTTACCCTGTGTTTTCATTAAAATGATGGAAATGTAAATTTAAAAGGAATCTATTCTATAAAAGTGGTCCCTTGGATTTCACGCACTACCTAAAATTCCTTTATTCCTTGAATCCATATACTCTTTATTTGCATATTAAGCAAACTGTATATTATGATGGATGCCATGATAAAATTTAATTCTACCTTTGAGAGTGTAACACGATCTTACCTTGCCTTTAGGCAAACTAGTTTGACAGCGAGAAGAAATTTTGAATATAAAACTCTTGAATATTTAAAATATAAAATGTTCATTTAATACTATTCTAGTTTGAATACAGACATGCATAAAATGGTAGGACAGAATGCTCCAGAATGGAACACTAGTCAGCAGGTTTTCCATAATATAAATTGAATCTTGCACAAATGCAAACAACTAACCATGTGCCTCAAATTTGTATTTCAAATAGAAAAATACATACTTAAATATGTATACTTATGCCCATCACGCTGTCATGAAAAATCTTCTAGAAAGCTTTAGCTGAGTTTTCTTAAAAACCTCGCAGAGATGTAGAAGACTACATCTAACAATATTTATATACTAACGACTCTTCATTCCTTTTATGGTGTTCAAAAATTGTACATTTTATTTGAATATCTTAAAACTTCAAGGGAAATAAATGACTTCTGGCACTTAAGGGGGTAAAATTAAACATAGTCAGTAATTGGCTTCATGATCTTTGGTGCTGAGGTCACTTTACACGTGTATTTACCTAATTGGCCATGAAATCTTCCACAGAACCTGTGCTTGGCATGAGTTTTGCCAATTTTAAGCTGACAATGATGAATGGCTTTATTGTGCTGCTTGCCTTTCTGCCTTTCTGTAGAATAAAATACTTTAAAATAAATATTTTCTTCAGTAATGAGCATCAACTTTTAAATAACCAAATTTTACTTTTAAAAACCTTTAATGAGTAACATACTAACCAAGTTAAAGATACTTTTCATATTTCTCACATTTTGTATCTATTTCTTTAATTTCAGTTTTATTTAATATCATTTTCTAAGTACAGGTAGCAAAGAAAAAGAAAAAAGAAAAAGGACAACAAAAATGAAAGGAAAGAAAAGAGGAGAAAAAGAAGGGAAAATTTTTATTTAATTTATTTTTTTAAGAAATTTATTTATTTGACAGAGAGAGACACAATGAGAGAGGGAACATAAGCAGGGAGAGTGGGAAAGGGAGAAGCAGGCTTTCCGCTGAGCATGACCTGAGCCCAAGGCAGAGGCTTAAGGACTTAGCCACCTAGGCACCCTGGTGGTGGGGGGGGGGGGGGGTGTTTTAAAAAGAAAAAGTTATGCTTTCCCTTTCAGTCAAACCAGTCTGTAGAATCTTTTCCCAGGAAAGCAATCTACTTATCAAGAAGGTCAATCTATAGATAATGTCAATTAAAAAAAAAAAAAAGCTGCCCTATAATCCTAAAATATGGGCTGTCCCAGGGCCTATCACCTGAAGGAGCTCCCCCCAGGCCTCCACATTCCCCTGGAGGGCAACATTAGGTAGCAGGATTCATCTTAGCTCCTGTGGTAGGTGCACAGTGATGCTTTGTAGAGTCAGTAGTTGGTTTTGCCTTTCTGAATGCATGCTTCAGAACAGATTAAAACAGAATATTTTTACAGTGAAAGAATTAAAAGAAACCAACAAAACAATTAAAAGAAACCAACAAAAATGAAAAGTATTCAAGCCAAAGTTACTGTACCATTTACAATGTACATTTCTTTGGAGGTGGTGATAATGGGCAGTAAGAAATTGGAGATATCACACCAGCTGTTCTAGCACCAGTTTTAAGTTCAGCAAATGACTTAATGTGATGATAAATATACCTTAAACTCATGAAGTTCCTCTCCTTATCATAGATTGATTTTTGAATTATGTGATAGGGAACTGAGGAAATCTGTTATGAAATCTTTACTATTGTATCTGAAAACAGAAATGACATGTGTACCAGAAGGACAGATCCAGATCCATACCAGAACATGAAAAAGTAAAGACAGAGAAACTGTGTCAGAATGAAAATTTGCACAAGAACAATCATTATTATTTGTTTGTTTATTTCACCAGAGGCTACCACTGTATTTTACTATTCTAAATAAACATTTAAGGCCAGGTGAGTGGTTTAAAAAAAAATAGAACCTAGGTACATTCTTAAAATATGGTAAATTCAACTGAATGCTGTTTTTTTATGTCTATCCAGTGTATCTTCTTTATCATGTGCATATTTTTTAGAAAGTTTTGTTTTCTTCTAGAAATAGAACTATACTGAACCGAGCCTTCCTTTTCACTCTAACCCAAGAATGACCACACTTTTAATGTCATCTTTTATGCATTCTTCAACCTGATTTGAATTTGTTGTTTTATAAACACCAGGGAAAAAAAAAGTGGCCTCTGGAAAAGTTTTCACAGCTTAGTGTCAAATCAGTAGCATGATTAGGGGTCTGCTCAATTTTTCAGGATATGATCACAGGCTTTCTTCCTTTTCTGGGTCATGGATAGCCTATTCCAATTGCACATTTATGAAGATCTATGAAGTACCTACTGTGTGCATGGTTTCTTGCCAGCAAAATAAGGGTGAATAAAATATAGCCTCAGCTGTATCAAACGATACCATTCAGAAAGATCAGAAAGACACCAAACCGAACCATACCGAAAACTCACAATATCAGGTCTTACATAGATCTTAAGCTCATTTTAATAGATCTCAGAGCCATTTCTTTCTTAATGTTCATTAGTGTAGAAAACAGAGCCCATGTCAAAGTTCATGTGAAGATGCTTGATTGAAGGCTACAACTCCAGAGCAGTATGAGTGGGAAGAAAAGGGAAATGGGAATGGAAGAAGGGAAAGCAGAGCCTGTGTGGTACATGACAGAGCTGGCTCCCACTTCCCAAGGAAATGGAGCTGATGGCTCAGTCACATGGACAGAGAGTGCCATGTGAAATCATCCTGCCTCTCAACAGTGGAGAGGAGAAGAGGGTGAGAGATGTACTTACTGCTTCCTTTCTGTCTACTTGCTTGGACTGGTCAAATTTCACACCCCAGGGCTGTCCTTGCCTCCATACTTCTGAGGGTTGTTTATCCTGCCCCTTTGGGGGCCGCTGCTAAGGAAGTGAAATGCCACACCATATGGTGAAGTGTTTTCTGTGTGATGTTTCTTGTGAGATGTTGTGAGATCTAAGCCCAGACTGGAGGGAAAAAGCCTGAGCCCCCTGGTCAGGGCTGGCTGGGCACTGGCATTCCTGGAGCTGTTACTGGGACCAGTACACCGGCGGCTGTGGCAAAGCGCAGCTTTCATGCTGAGGGAGCTGTGAGAGCTGGCAATACAGGAGTTGTAAGGACAGCCACAGGGACTGAGGTCCCTTTTTAAGCTAGTGGCCAAAGCTTGTGTGGCAAGAAGGGCCATCAGATTTGAAGCAGCGTATACATTGAATGTGTCTCCATAGGTATCACTGCCACCCTAATCCCAGTTGATCTGAGACAGTGCCACTCATCTCCTTGCTCTCAGTCCCTCTGAAATCTTTCCACTATTTTTCCTAAGAGGTGAAATCCTTAACTTGACCTGGAATTACTCCATAGTCTGGCCCCTGCCTGTCTCCCCAATGTCATCCTCAGTTTGTTGTCCATGTTCCACACCCACTGGCCTTCTGTTACTCCTCTGACATGCTCCCAACTGAGAGCCTTTGCTGTTCCCTTGGCCTGGAATTTTCTCTCTTGCTCACAGTATGTTCTCTCTTTCTCAACTCTGAGTGCCCTGACTTGTGGGTTAAATCCTCTGTCTTGCTCCTTCTGAGCTCCTGTCCTCAGAAGCCAATTTACCATTAAAACTAGTGAAACATAAGCTTCAGGGGCCTTACTTTCCCAAGTCACTTCCAAGGCCCTGTGCCTAAATTTTGTATTTGTAATTTCTTTTAAAAGATTTTATTTATTTATTTGATAGAGATCACAAGTAGGCAGAGAGGCAGGCAGAGAGAGAGAGAAGGACACAGGCTCCTTGCTGAGTAGAGAGCATGATGTGGGACTTGATCCCAGGACCCTGAGATCATGACCTGAGCCAAAGGCAGAGGCTTTTTAACCCACTGAGCCACCCAGGTGCCCTGTATTTGTAATTTTAATCAATTTCTTTCTTAAGGAAGTTTTCCCAGTTTGTTTAAGCTTCAGACTCCCCAGAATCTCAGTGTACCTCTGCTTGTGCTTTTCCTTTGTGGCATTTAATGAAGTAATAAGCAATGGTGTCATTAGCTCTTTAATGTCTGTCCTGCTTATTACAAAGCAAGCTCCTTGGGGGTGGAGACTCCTGACTGGTTTACTGCTTAATCTCCAATCCAAGCACAGGGCTTTGCTTATCAGTGGGTACCTACCTGTCAAATATTTGTTGAAGTAAAATAAAGGTACAGAGCTGGTGTCCTCACATGTGACCAAGGAAAAGGAAGCAGTTACAGGATAAATAAGAAGAGTGGCACTTTATCTGGCACCAATGAACTTGAGGTGATTAGGATACAAAGTAGAAGATTTTAAGTTAGGGATCTGATGAAAGATTGCCAAAGGTCTGACTGTGATCTGTTCACAGGAAGGTTCAGGGGAAAGACAGGTATCAAAACCAGGTGACCACACCATTCCTAGCAGAGGGACCAAACAAACCACTTAAAAGCCAGGTTCTTATCATTTTTTAACCTGAATTTGGGCTAGCAGTGTGTTGTGAAATTAAATTGATGTTAGAGTTAGGAGATCTCAAGTAGGCTGAAGTAGAAAGCAGACAGGTGCATTACAGAAATGTATAGCAGCAGGTGGGTATAAGTCCCTGCAGAGTGACAGTTAGCAGGACAGAATGGGATCAAGAAAGGTGGAGTCCTCCTTGCATACAACAGATAGTCACTGACTTAGAGTCCAGTGGAGCCCAAACCCGTTCAGGGTTAATCTGTGCCAAATCCAATTCGGAGTGGTTTAAGATCACTTGTGTCTCTAGTTTTGGGTAGTTGAGACTAGATGACAGTGTTACTATGTAGAAAGTCAACATTGCACATTTTATATTCTTTTAACAGATGAAATTAAGAGATTATTCAAGAAGTGTACCTTTTGTGTCCCACCAAGGGAACACCCTCCTGACCCTCTGGGGCTCGGATGCTTTTTTGCCAGTCCCCACCACCCATGGACGCCTTCCTTCCTACTTAGGCTCTGATGTACCATAGCAAGCCATCCTCTACATGGACATCCATCTTATTGTTCTTGGGCTCTGATACCCCATTCTGGGCTCTCATGGCTCCTCCTATATCCTCTTGGTCATCTACTTTTGTGTGTCCTACCCAATGACTTTAAAACTACATGATCAGGGAGGAAGGGAAGAGTAAGAAAGGGACAAGAAGAAGAAGTTTGTATCTGATTTTGTTGTATATATCATACAAAGGTTTGTGATTTTGCTACCTTAGTTTTTCTGAGAGTTTTTATAAAATGACTCAGAGAATTTTAGAAACTACACTGCTATCACTATTCTTATAATTACTAAGTATTTTTTTCCCTTTTCTTTCTCCTTCCCCCACTGAAGTATAAATAATTACTTTAAATCCTTTTACAGATGAAGACCGGGGAAGGGCAGGCTGGAGATTGTAATTTGATGGCTGTATGATTGGTAGATGGATGGATGGATGGAAAGACAGACAGAGAAACCCTAGTTAGACAGTAATTGCTTATACTTGCATAATATTTACTATAGTCCAGTGGCACTGTTCTAAGTCATTCACTTTTATTAAGCTGATTTATAGCTTACTAAACAATGTGTGAGTTACTTCGATGGTTTTCCACTTTTTGGAGACAAGGAAGATGAAGCCAAGGAAAGTCAAATAATATGCCCAACACCACACAGGTAGTATGTAGTAAAAGTGGGATTCAAACCCATGAAATTTGCCTCCAGAGTTCTGGCTATTAACATAGACATTCTCCTTCATATAAATAAATGGGTGATAAGTAGATAATATATGAAATTAGAAACAGCAGATTTTCTATGTCTTGGCCTTCTCTAGATTGCTTTATTGTGTAATCATTTAGGTGAGGTAGAATAAACTCTGGGCTAAGTGAGTAAACTAGAAAGCTGTGACTAACAGGAGTCAGAATGCATGCCCAGTTTCAGTTAATTTAACATTTCATGCTAATTCAGCAATTAAGGCTTTTTGAATGCATATAGTTGCTTGAAAATGGAATTAACTGCCTTTTAAGGTGGTACATCCTGTGAGGAGAATATTCAAGCAAGGGCCAAATGAATATTCTCTGTCTCTTGGTGTCACCTTGAGGAGGATTATCTCAGTTTTGAGATAATCAAAGGCCTTTTCAGATGCATTTGGTGGGTCGACGTTTGTAGATGTATATATAATGCTGGGGAAATATTTATTAATTAGTCACTGAAAAGCCTTTAAGGGGGATAGGTGGTTTTACAAGATTTTAATTTTACTTCAAGTTTAGAAGCTTTAAGGATGTCAAATGTTACGTCTTAACACACTATACCAACTCCAGCCTTGGAATTAGTGATTTCTAACAAGTTTTGATAGTAAGAATACAGGCTCTGGACTCAGAATGCTTGGTTTCAAGACCCCACTCTCATTTACAAGATGGGAAATATTAACCAAATCCCTTGAACTCTTTGTAACCTCTATTTTATCATTTATAAAATGGGAATAAAGTTATATCCCACTACAAAGAGCCTAGTAAAGTATCTGGCATATTGTAAGTACTCAATAAATGATAGTTATTATCATCCACTATCATGGCTAATTGTAAGCTTCAACTTACCTTTTAAGAAAGATGTGTAATGTGGGACGCCTGGGTGGCTCAGTTGGTTAAGCGGCTGCCTTCGGCTCAGGTCATGATCCCAGGGTCCTGGGATCGAGTCCCACATCAGGCTCCTTGCTCGGCAGGGAGCCTGCTTCTCCCTCTGCCTCTGCCTGCCACTCTGTCTGCCTGTGCTCGCTCCCGCTCTCTCTGACAAATAAATAAATAAAATCTTTAAAAAAAAAAAGAAAAAAGAAAGATGTGTAATGTAAATATGTTTACAGATGCCACCTAAAGTTTGTCTAATCCAAAAATGTTGTTGAACTGATTTCTATTAATTACTGAATTCCAGCTAAAGAAAGAGGTCTAAAGGAAATATTTGAAATAACTAAGAGTAAGAAAAGGGAAAATACTGCATATAATTGCAATGTACAATCTTTTAATTGAGCTGGTAATTCCCACATGACATGGTTTTTAGATAGGTTCTATTATATACAGTTTATACTTAAGTAGTTGGAAACAAAGAAGATTAACTAACTTCCTAAAGCATCCCCTATTCCTTAGCAGATCTGGGATTAGAACCCAGGCTGTGCTTTGTTCATGCCTACCACCAAATCAGCAGGGAAAAAAAAGTAGCGTGATTCATAGTAATATTCAGATAATAAGGAGCATTTTAAGACTGAATTAGAGAATCAAAATCCATAATGAAACCATATTAGAAAATAGACTCAATGATCAAATGAACTTTCACAAATATGCAAAAGAAAAAGCAGACTCACTAATGAATAGGATGGGGAAGATTGTCAACCAAAGTATAGCTAACTAGAATTCTTCAGTTTGTTGAGATACTGCTTAAAATTTATAAAGCAAGAAAAAATGGGCTAAAATCTTGAACAATCAGGAAAAAAAGCAAGCCCTTGAAGAAACAGCAGTTGGCCTAAAGAAAGATTTGTGGTACTTACAAAATAATGAACTCTATTTTTTTTTTTTTTTTTTTTTTGTCAGAGAGAGAGAGAGCGGGAGCGAGCACAGGCAGACAGAGTGGCAGGCAGAGGCAGAGGGAGAAGCAGGCTCCCTGTCGAGCAAGGAGCCCTATGCGGAACTTGATCCCAGGACACTGGGATCATGACCTGAGTCGAAGGCAGCCGCTTAACCAACTGAGCCACCCAGGCGTCCCATGAACTCTATTTTTAAGCTCTGCAACAGACGTGTTTAATGTTACGGAAACCGACTCAAGATTCTAATTGACCTTACTTAATAAGAAATTGTGGCATTGGAGAAATTCTAGAAGTTAGGTAAAATAATATACAAACGTGATTCACTTATAGTTTATCCCCCATCCCTCCAGTTACCATAGTAAAGTATTAAAAGAGTATTTTGCTTGTTCTTGAGAGTTTTTCACAGAAGACTGGTCAAGAATTCTATGATTCTTCATGTAATCTAAGAATGCTTTGAATGAACTATTGTGTTCAATTTTGCAGGACCCATCTGTATATTAATGAATTAATGAGCTAAATTAGAAGGAATCCTATTTAATTATTAAAGACAAAATTGTCTGCACTTCATGTTTCTTATCATGAACTTATTTCTAATGCAATACAATTGATTCTCAGTTAAAAACATTTAAAATTTTACTTGTATGCATTCCATGTAGCCTACTCCATTTTGCGTTGCACTATGACTTTCGTACAAATTGTCCAGAATCAGTAAGATTTGTTTTTATAAAAATAGAAGCTGTGTAGGGAAAACTATGTGTGATGTCAAACAGATCTGGGTTAAAAATCTCTGCTGTGTCCCTTAATATACCAGGTTTGTCATGAACTATGTGCTTCAGTTTCCTTGTCTGCAAAATTGGTGTCCTACTAATCTGAGGACTATGAGAATCAGGGATAACAAGTATAAAGCACACAGAGCACTTAGCAGCACCAAAGGAATATTTGCTGTTGTTATCATTGTTATTGTTACAGACACTCGCATTTGAGAGTCAGAAGATAGTCAGAAGATTGAGAGTCACAAGATAGCTCTCAGGTTAAATTTAACAAATGTGACCTATGTTAAGTTACCAATGGTGAAAGTGTATCGGGACACAAATAAAGCTTTGCCTTTTCTTGCATTTTCCTTCCACTGTCCTCAAGGCTTCTGGAGCAGATGCCCTGGAGTTAAATTTATCTTGTCCACATGGCATGGGAGAAAGAGGAATGGGCCTGGCTTGCGGGCAGGTAAGATCCTCAACAGCTGCCATCATGTATTTCTGGGGGACAAGAACATGTCCCCATATGAATAGGAACTGTACCTTAGGCAACAAGATGTTTGGATCAGATAACTGGCTTGAGACTTCCAGGTCTGCATTGTTTAAATATTTAGTGCTTAAAAAGTGGAAAATGAGGGAAACTGAAATTACAGCAACTGTTTAGTTTTATTGAGGAAAATATCACATTATGTGCTTGACAGGAAGTAATATCATAACAAATAGTTTTTAAAAGCACTGAAGCAGAATTAGCTGATTTCAAATGCAATGTTCTTTATTCATTCCTGATGCTGATCCAGTTTCCCTGGAGCAATATACTGTACAAAATGCATTGTTCGTAGTGATTTTGTAGTAAATGGGGCACAGCACAAATTGCATTTTACATTTTTTAGCATATGATCATTATTCCCTAACTGTGTTTTGGGAGTTGCAAAAAGACTTTGATGCTATTTTTATTTTGGGATACAATAAATGGAAGCCTCATGCTAAAATACTTTCAAAAACCTAATGAATAAAATGTGGAAATATATGTTAATATGTAGAAAATACTGCATCTTTATGTAACTAGATACAGTGTTGTATGTTAAGGAGCAATGTAAAAGCTTCATGCTAAAAAGGTGAGTGTTTTGCATCTAATTTGGCTTTTAAGCCCAGAGGGAAGTGGTGTAAATTAAATAATATGAAATGTTGTCATTTATGACAAATTTTCTAGTCCTGGAAAGTTTACTTTTTTCTTGACATCTGGCATGGGGTCTTGTACATAGTAGGTGTTCAATTCTTTTTCTTTTTTTCTTCTTCCCAAATCCTTGGATTATTTGAATTAAACTCAGAGGCCAGAGACCCTTCATTTGAAAGGGCAAAAATTTCTGCTTATTCAAATGAACCTAGGTTGCTATTTTCATATTAGAATTCAGGGAGGACTTTAAAGTACCTTGTAAATATTTAATTAACATTCAGAATAGATTTGTGACTTAGGAAGAAACCATTCTCATGTAGCAGTGGGAGAAGAAGGCCTAGTCAAATGTTTTTCAAGTATATCCTCTGTTCCACTCACAACAGGTTACCCAGAGGATCAGTCAGTGTGGTGACAAAACCAAGCCTTGGTTGACAGTGTGTCAACATGTGTACCTTGACTGAAATGAGGAAGGCTTCTGAAAACACAGCTGGAACAGGGCCTGGAGGTAGTCAGGGTTTTCTATTTATAACCCTAGCACAGTGTCTGAAACTTAGACCCAAGATATTTTTTTAGTTAAGTGGATAAAAACAGCTATGGAAACATTGAAATCTGTTGACTAATGTTTTAAAGAAGGATACATTTTAATATGTATTCTTTGCCACAGAAATGACAATTATTTTGAAAATGTTGCCCAACCTTGAGCTTATTTTTTAGAGTGAGCTTTGACTCTGTAAACACATCTGAACTTACCCAGCTGTTAAGTGTCTTAGGTGTATCCTCTCCAGAGAGTTATTTAGCTACATAAATTTTTGCACAGCCTTTGGCTGAATGAGGATACCAAGCAGTAAAATTTTGCAGTAGAGTTAGTATTAAGATTTCTAAAACTCTTGGAGAACATTTGTTCCAAAAACCATGATACCTTAGGCTGAAGGAAACTTGAGAACATTGCTGTTTTACTTGTTATAATTTCTAAAACCAAAGCCAGTTCTTATCAGCCACATTTAGAAATTTTCTTTTGAATTATACTCTCATTTAAGTCATAGAATTGAAAAATAAAACAAATATAGTCGTTTTTGCTCCAACATATTTTAAATGATTACTCTGCCTCAGGACACAAGAATGTTGAATATTTTAAGTGGAGGGCAGGAAGAACATTAGTTTATTAAAAAAAACTTTACTGTAAATCTGACTTTTTAGAGTGGACATAGATATATCTGGGACTTATTCATCTTTCCCTTTACTTCCTTTTTTTTTTTTTTTTCCAGTTTCTCTACCTCCTGTTTCCATTGCCTCTTCCTTTCTCTTTGAGCTTCATAGTCTTGAACACTTGTAAGCTGCTGGGATGGGAAATTTGTACTCAGTGTGGGGAACTGAGAAGCCATTCCAGTTCCTCTTCCCCATTGCAGTGGGATCCCAAGTTCCATCTCTTAGAAAGTCCGTGTGTGCAGAGCACAGAGCTGTGAGCATCGCCAGAGCCTGATAAGTGTTTCCTTCATGAATAAAACAAACTGACATTAGTTCCATGCCTAGAATATTTATCTATTGGAAACACTCTCTTATATTTTTTCCACTGGTGTTTCTAGAAATCATCATAATTTTAGCCCCTTAAGAAGAGGCAGAGTATCACAGTATAGTACAGTTTCCTTTCTAAACATGTTTTTTCCACCATTATATCGTATATTTTCTCACCAATATTTCATAAGAGAAAAATACTGCCTTTGTATTTAAGTCATTCAATATTAACTACATATGTATATATTTAAATATATATTTAGATATTTAAACTGTCTATGAATGTACCTGTAAGTGACCAAATACTGTGAAATTTTTGAACAGAGAAGGCTATAACCTCTACTCCACAATATATAGAAATCATATATTTACAGAATTTATAGAAATAGAAATAGAAATAGAGGGACGCCTGGGTGGCTCAGTTGGTTAAGCGGCTGCCTTCGGCTCAGGTCATGATCCCGGCGTCCTGGGATGGAGTCCCACATCGGGCTCCTTGCTCGGCAGGGAGCCTGCTTCTCCCTCTGCCTCTGCCTGCCTCTCTGTCTGCCTGTGCTCGCTCTTTCTAACAAATAAATAAATAAAATCTTAAAAAAAAAAAAAAAGAAATAGAAATAGAAGTAGAAATAAAGAAAATCTCAAACTGACCTTGGGAATTTGAATTGTATATTTCCTACAAAATGAAATGTAAAATCCCTGATGATTTTGGTGCTCAAGCAAAAGTGAAAATATTCTCTAGCTTTAGTTGTGTATACCCTGAAGAGTCAGAGGTATATTACAACGTGAAAAAAAAAATTTGTTTTCTTGTCCTCACAATAACCCTCTGAATAGGTTGAGTTTTTATCCTGCTGTACAACAAGAACAACAATAAAACAAAAACAAAAACAAACAAAACAGCAACAAAAACTGAAGCCTTCATGCTTTCCATATCACAAGTCTGGTCAGCAGTTGCCAAGGCCTGAGCTTTTATTAGCGTGGAAGCCTGAATATAGATAAGTAGATAAGTCAGCGAGAATAGTTCTTAATAAATTGGTATTCTAGCATAAGTGTTAAATATCATTATTATTAACTGAAAGTGCAGTACAGGACTAAGTTATCTCTAAAGTCTCTTGTAGTTCTAAATTTACATTTTTCTAAATATATAAAAACACAGGCAAGGGGTACCTGGGTGGCTCAGTTGGTTGGGCGTCTGCCTTTGGCTCAGATCATGATGGGATCCAGCCCCGCACCGGGCTCCCTGTTCAGTGGGGAGCCTCCTTCCCCTCTTCCACTTCCCCCGCTTGTGCTCTCTCTCTCTTTCTCTCTTTCACTCTCTGTCAAAAAAATAAAAATAAAATCCTTAAACACACACACACATAAGCAAACCTGGATCTACTAAGTAGATGTTGCATCTCTCTGAAATAACGGAGCCTCCCTGATGTCTTAACATTCAGATTTAAATTGTCCTTGTGGGGAACTTGGGTAGCTCAGGCAGTTAAGCAGCTGCCTCCGGCTCAGGTCATGATCCCAGGGTCCTGGGATCGAGCTCCGCATAGGGCTCTCTGCTCAGCAGGGAGCCTGCTTCCCCCTCTCTCTCTGCCTGCCACTTTGCCTACTTGTGCTCCCCACCTCTCTCTCTATCAAATAAATAAAATCTTAAAAAAAAAAATTGTCTTCATGGAGTCTGTGTAAGCCAAATTCATGTGCTGGCATATTACTTTATAAATATAATTAAACTATAGTCAATTCTATAAAGTTCAGATATAATGTCACCTCTTTGAGGTCTTCTCCTTTTCCTAAATACGAAGTGTTCTGACAGCATTGGGTGAATACCCCTCTTTTGTCCTTGAATAATTGATTATTTTTAATTTCATCCTGCAGAAGTTCTAATGTGAATTCAGGCAAGAGTTGAAGAAACTTTAATAGCTTTCTGTTGTTGTGTTTATCTTGTTTCTGAAGTTATTACCAATATTTGAAAAATAGGTGGATTTGAAAGGAAGATCCTATTTCTTACTCTCTTGAATTATGGAAGATACGGCTATAGATGGCCTGCATTACCATGCAGCAGTGAAGAGCTAGAGCTTAATTGCTCTCCTTTAACACTCTATGTGGTACATGCAAATAATAGCAAATGTTTGACCAAGGGTAAATTCTTGTTCCCAAACATGGATTTGATCAGTACGTGCCTCTCTAATTCCACTCTCAAATATCCAAACCAACCCTTCCCAGAATTTTTGCCTACTTTCTAGGTTCCTGACATTGAAGAGTCTCTAAGCTGCCTTCTTTAGCCAGCAATACCTTTAATTCTTAGACTCTTCATCAGCTATGAAAAGAAAAAGTAGTTGATGGAGGTTGTGGATGGAAGGTGTGGGCTAAGATGCCTTGTCTTCCCACCTTCCTGTTTTATTGTCCACAAGGCAAAAAGGAAGAGCAAGAGGCAGCATGCTCCTCAGGACTTCGCAGTACTGGCTGTATAGTCCTCTTGAAATGATTTTTTTTTTCCTGCCATCAGAAAATACGAAGTTTTAAAGCTTTTTCTTATCTTTCACACAAGTTGTTCACTTTTTTGCCTTGTGTCAATGATGTGACATAGTGAAGTACAGATTTCTAGAACTGAGAGTAACCTGAAGGATTTCCCAGTTTGACCCCCTTATTTACAGGAAAGGAATCAGAGACTGAGAAGATACCTAATTTGCCAACTCCTGAAAAAAACCAACCAACAAGGTCCATAGCCTTTGATGCCCTTGTCACTGACCGGCACCTGGTGCTCTATTCAGTATTTCCTCCAAGTTATTTGGGTGTATCCAAATATCTAGTTAAGCTGAATAAGCCAGTATAGTGCCCTGGGAACTCCTGATTCCCTATCTTTCTGCCTGGAATTCATAAATTTCCAACTGAAATTATCCAAATAGAAATCACCTAATTCTACTTTAAATGACATCCAGTCTATTAACTGAGTATATCTTATCAGTCAACCAAACTTTCCATGAGAAAGAAAAAAGAATATATTGTATGTGAACAAGTTTAAAGGTGGAAACTAGAAGTACACTCTTGTTAGAATCTCTGGTGACCTAGAGATTGAATCACTGTCAATGAATTTGAATTTCTTTGCCTAACAATTCTAAGACAGTACAAAGATCTTATTTCCCTGGCCCTTATAGGATTCCCATTTTTGTAGTTTGGATGCCTTCCTTGTAGGTGTGATTGCCATAGAGCATACACCTATTTCAGTAAGAATGCCTTTAGATGGAAAATTCCAAAATGATAGTGTAATCAGAGGGAAGACTATTCTAGCTTCTCATTTAAAACAATGTCCTAAAGAAAGATGGCAGTGCCACTGTTATTACGTGGTAAGTCTTGCTCTCTCACAGCCCCCTCACTGATTGACGCACATCCTCTGCATAGAATTTCTAAACACTAAAATGCTTAACTCAAATGGTCCTAACATTAATTTTATCATCAAGAAATAGATATGCAGTCCTGCTTTCATGGTGATTCAGCTAAGTAAGAGCAAACAGATTTAAAGTGGTAAATCTTAAAACGTTTACTGATCTTAAATAATTATTGACTTAAATTAAGATCACCCAAACAATGCTTTGATATTTCCCTCATGATCTGTTCTATGTCCAATTTAATTTACACAAGCTCTGTATGCCTATTTAAAAAAAGAGAGAGAAGGGCTTTGTTTTTATTACAACATGCCAACATTTTTCATAAAACATTAACCACAGATTATTACTCTTACCCTTGCCAGGGAGCAGACGTCTGTCAGCAGGAAGAGAATCCAAAACTAAGTGTGAAGACCACATTGCCCCAGATGTGCTAGCATTTCCCTTGGGAAATAAAATCTTCCTCCAGCAGCTGGGTTAACAGACCCCCATCTCATATGCAATACAGGGTCCATGAACAATGACCACAGTCTGCCTGGATCAGGTCCCCATAAGATGTTTGTGGAGGAGACAATATAAAAGATATGGGTTTTAAAGCCAACACAACTGAAAATTCATAGTACTACCTATATTTCCCAGAGGAATGAAATTCAGGAACTCAGGAGGATAAGATACCCCAAAGGCTAGAGAAAAGATGGGAGCCCTATCAGTAGTATAATACAGCTGAAGCAACAGTGACCTCCCTGGACTCTTTTTGAGGACCTCAAGGGGAGGATCACCACTAAGTTAGATTTTTTTGATACTGGTCTGTACATGCCCATGAGATGTCCTCTGTTTCAGGTTCTTGATTTCCTCACACTCCTTTCAACTCTAACCTCTATAAAATGCATGTGTGACAAAGTGCCACATTGTCCTGAAAGTGATGTTATTCTTGCTCTAATTAGCATGGGGGAATATAACTTCAGGTTTGGGAGTTGGAACTAAGGTCTGTAAGTTGAATGGATAAATATGGGATAGCCTAGGCTGGCTTCAGTTGGTTGAGTTCCTGAAACATCACATTAACCGGTTTGGAAATCATTATGTCACAAAGTAACATCATTTCATGGAGAGCTATGAGAAATGACTACATGATATAAGCTTCTGCAAAAGTGACTGAAGTCTGATATTCTCCATATACATTCAATGTATCCTATTCTCTTATTTCCCTTGTGGCATTATAATTTTAGAAGTGCTTTAAAATAAGTTATCAACTTGTTTGTGAGAAAAAGTGTCTCTGATCAAATAGAAATATTTGCTTTATACTGTATTCTGCTGCCCAACTTTTATTTGAGTTCATTTCTCAACCATTTGCATAGACATGGGTGCTTAAATAAGTAGATAACTACAGATCTGTAAGAGACATTTCTGTAATTGCCAATATTTCGCCTTAAGCTGATTCTCTATGAGTTTTCAGTTTTAGTTATTAATGTTGGTTAATGATATAAAATGATTGCATCCTCTCAAAAATTTTAAATTTTCAGCAGAAAGCAGTGCCCTTTAAATCTTACTGAAATACCAGTTGTAAGTGGGGGGAGTAATCACATAAATGTCTAGGACAACAATCATGTGGCAGTTAAAAAAATTACATGTAGTACAAATAAGTGGATCACTGGTGAGTGGTTGCAGGAAAAACATTTTAAATGTGTGTATCTTTTTTTTTAACTTAGTGTGTCTTTTATTGTACTCATCACTTGTTATATTCCCAAAATATAGCAGCAGTAGCATTTTACAGTGTTTTTTTTTTTAATCACCCTCAAATGATCACATCATAGTTAGTTTGAGAAGCATAGCAGAGTTTTCTATATGCCTGCTGACTTATAGCATAAAGATAAACCGAAAATGTCTTTGACCCAAAGAGAGAGACACAGGAGTAGGGTAGGGAGAGGCTATGATCTTATCGATGGTACCATGGAAAGTTTGCATAGCATAATGTCACACCAGAATAACAGGCATTAGCAGTGCAGAGTATAGAAACAACATTGGAAACCAGAATTGCTGGCAGTGAAATGAAGGGTCCAGTCACAGATCCAACTAGCCTAGAATATTTGGGAAAACTGGAAAATAAGACTGAGTCATTTATTAAAAGGCACAAAAGACTCAGGAGTAAAGGACACTGCATATTAGGTTAAAAAACCAAGATTGGGCCACAACCTAGTAAGCACTTGGAAGCTGAGAGATTCAGAGGCAGCCAAGTTTACACGAAGGCAAGAGAAAGGATAATGAGTAAGACAAATCAACAAAAGGCGTAAGAGCCACCACTTTCAAGAAGACCTTAAAATTAAGGCAACTTGTGCCTCAGCTATAAAGCCTTTATACATTTCCCACTGGGATAGAAGCAGCCTTTTACAGTGCAATCAGTTTAAGGCTTTGAGCTGGGAGAAGGTGAGCAATGTCAGGAAGAAAGCATGTGGGTTTGCCTGACTATTGAAGGAAATAGTGCCCCCCACCAAAAAAGAGTAAGTCAAGGGAAGTAGATTTATTAAAATCATGACATTTTTACAATCCAGTAGTATTGATTCAAGATGGAAGACTCTAGGGCTTTTGTTAACTATCATCTAGTGGTCCCATTCCCAGAGAACTATTACTCCCCTGCCAGATATATATGAGGTGGCGCTTACTGATAATAACAGATTTTATACAAATATGAAGTCTGTCTTGCTGATTACATTGAAGAAATCTTAATGACAGTCATATTTTATAGCTAACTTTGTTTTTGTTCCTTCACCAAAAAAAATCACTTCATTAAGTTGCATTATGATTAATAAATATAGGCTCTACAAAAAAGTTTTTTTTAAGGAGATATAAATGTAAAGCATGAGAATCAATTTTAGATACTTTGAGATGTTCTGAATGTCTTTCTTTCCTCATGTTATCTGTTGTTTATGTTTTCTAGTTGGAGTGTTTTCTCTCCCTATCTGTTGTTACTGAGTGTACTCAGTTGTAAAAGTCCTCATGGATCAAGTGGCAAAATCAGTTATACTTAATGTATGTTAATGACTCATCAGAGAGTAGCATACAGATATTTTCTCTTATTTGTGAAACTTTTAGCTGTTTTTCAAATGAGTGGAGATCTCTATTGCCAGTTTTTGTTTATCAACTTTTTTTTTTCCTTGACAATACCAGAGATCATATGGCAACATAGTAGGCATGTCATTCCTGTTTCTCCTATAACCATGTTTTCCAAATGTGAAGAACTTGGTACACGAAAGAGCAATCGAATCCCTTCACTTCTCCTGTCTTGTTCTCTATTTCTCAATCCCATGTTCACTCTTGATTCTCTTTCTACATTCTGTCTCCTCAGTCTTAAACTTTTGGAGAATAGTCTTTCTATTTAGGAGACAAAGGTTATAGACCCCAGAGTATTCATTGTGCTCCCCAAATCACCAAATACTTCTCTACTTTTACTCATTCAGCAAGTATTTAGGATTTCTACTATGTACCAAGAATTGTATGAAAAGCTGAGAGTATAATAATGAGCAAAACCAGATATGTTTTCTGTTCTCAGGGATTTTCCCATTTAGTAGAGTAGACATATATTGCACAAATAACCCCACAAACAGTAAAGCACAACTGGCATAGTACCATGAAGTAGTGGTCCTTGATATGTGAAAAGCATATAATGGGAAATATCTGGACTGTTTGGAAGGGCTAAGGAATGACTTTATAAGAAAGTGATGTTACATCTGATAACTGAAATATTTAGAGGATTTTTAACTAAATGGAATGATTGGGGTGGGTTAGAGCATTCCAGGGCATGGAAACAGCATGAGCAAAAGCCCTGTGGTTGAAACAAGGCATGCTGAAGGGCAAAAGAAGAATAGGGTGCTTAAAGCACACACGTGTGACATAAGATGATGTTGGAAAGGGGAAAATAGAGGTCAGACTATATAAAAGTCCATAAGTCATGCCTTGTTAAGCCTTTTGATCTTAACCCAACAGCAGTGGGAGGTGATAAAAAGGTTTGGTGTGTATGTGTGTGTGTGTGTTTAAGCCTGTGCATGTGTTTGGTGGGTGAGATGGTGACAATGTGGGGTGATATGATTGTGTTTTAATTTCAGAAGGGAACTAGAGGAGCACGAGAATGGACCTAAGAAGGCTGTCTGGAATAACCGTGCGGTTTTCCATGTAAAATATAATGGAGGTTTACAGCTTAGCTTAGAGAAGTGATTGTAGAGAAGGAGAAGTGGATATGCCAGAGATAAGGAGTATATCCAACAGCATTTGAGGATGGGTTGGATATGGTTTTGAAGGAAAAACAAGTAGCAAGATAGTTCTTAGCTTTCTGTTGTATGCGGACGGAGGAATTCTGGTATTATGAACTAAGACAGATGTATTAATTGGATATAACTGATGGTATGAGGTTGAAGTTGACTTCATGATTGTCTGGATCCAGGAAAGCAGATGTCCTTAGCATTCTCACTCTCTCTTATTCTCTTCTTTGCTCCAGGGTGTAGTGAATGACTCATCCTTCCCCATGACAGATAAGCATTTTTAAACCATCTAATGACCTAGTCTCAGATAAATCTATGGTTCCTCATTCCAGTTGCCAGTGGGTCTCCACCTTTCCACCCCTAGAGCATTTTCTGATATCTGTGATTCTGGTATTTTCTGTATACTCTCTCCAATCCCCACTACTAAGCTCTTAGCAAAAACTTTCTTTTAAATGAATCCATCCTTATTTTAAACAAATAAAGCGTACCCATAAAACACTTTGACTATTAAACATACCACTCTCTCATAGAGATGATGGATAAAGTGAATAAAGTAGGATAAAGTGAAATACAATTTTTCTAGTGTATAATAAATAAGGAATTATATTTTTGAGATGGCAACAATACAAGTATAGTTACTATGATATAGATATATCCCAAGAGAATAAATTCATAAAAGATTATAAAAATTGAGTTTGTTCACTTGGTATGCCTTGTATTCCAAGCCTTGTGCTAGCTGTTTCCACATGTGGGATCACATCCACTCCTCAGTCAACTTTGAGGGGGAAGACAAAACATTCTCCATATTTATAGATAGAGGACCCAAGCCTGGAGTGACTTGCTCCACATTGAATCCCCAAGGATTAATGTATTATGGTACCTGGTAGGTTCCATAAATAATTTTTGGACAGATTAATGAAGGTTTGAATGAATGAATAATTGAATTAAGTCTTCATACAAAATGTGGTGTGTGTGTGTCTGTGTGTGTGTGTGTGTGTGCCATTGTCAATGAGAAGATCCTGAGCAGAGTGGTTTATGAATATGACTCAGTATAGCAGTTCTTGCTTTTTTTTTTTAAGTTAAGACTTGTATTTCATCATTTTACTTCCCTCTAAAACCAATCTCAATATATTGCTCTGGTTTTTGGTCATCTTTCCGCCTCAACCATGTTAGGTGTCATGTGTCTGATTTCTCCAGTTTGTGTCTCAAATCCGTTCTAAATATGTTTATCCAGAGGTATATACTACTCACTTATTTACAATTCCCTGTGCCCTGGACAGGAGTCTGTCTTCTTTTCAAATATTCTGTCTTTGGAACGTAGTAATCTTTAGTTTTTGTTGTTTTTATTGTTGTTGTTAAGAATGAATATTTTTTACATGTTATTGTAGGAGTTTGGAGGGTAAAAGACATCAAAATGGCTGACTGTTCCTTTTGCAAACTCTCTATCCTATGTAAACAAGGCCACTATCTGGGGTTGAAAAGAGAGAAAGAAAATAAACTTCCTTAACCTGGCCTCCAGGAAATTAAGAACTTTATTTTCACCTGTTTCTATTCCCAGTTCTGAATTACAAATGCTCCCTGAATGTTGTCTCATACATTATTTGAGATCAGATATGATCATGCTGTGCTACTTGCCAGGCTCTGATACGAGGTCTAACTCCTGTAATCCTCACAACTCTATGATTGTATTTACTGTTATTACACCCATTTTACAAGATGGGAGAACCTAGAGACAGAAGGAATAAGTAGTGTGGCAGGGTTGCACAGCAAGTAAATGACCGCCTCAGTATTCAAATCCTGGCCTCTGGCTCAAGAGCCTGTGCTCCTAACCTTGGGCACCACTCCTCTCCAGAAAGAAAATTCCTGGCTTTACTAAGCACAGAAATTAGTGATACATATCTTAATGATACATCTCTCTTAGAAAATAGTGCTGTTTGTGGGAATAATGGAAGCTCCTCTGGATAAATACTACTGAAAAGGCTAGTTTCCTCAAAATAATCGGTAAAATAAATTTTTTTTGAACTACCTTTATTTTTATGTGTTACTCATTTTTTCTGTGTCCAAATTCAGTTTTAAAGGGAAACCCTAATTTTCTTTTTTTTTAAATTTCCAGACACAATAAAAACCTAGTGCAGTTTCACAGTCATGAATGTTAATTGTCAATGTCTGCTTTTATTTTTAAAAATCATTCTTTTGCTGCTTCAATTTGACACCACCCCTCCCATAAATGAGACAGTCTGTGGTATCAGGCATTAAGAAACTCCTCCTGGTAGTTGGTGATTATTCGGGAGCAGCTGAAGAGGGGTAAAGAACCCCCACAGAAGTGCCCAAGAGGGAATTCACCCCTTCTTCAAAGGGTGGAGAGCACTAAGTAGGCAGACTGCCGTCCAGCCCCATGCATGGTTCTGCCCTCGCCTGCCATTCCACAGCCCTGTCCCTTTACAAAGGGTAGATCATTAAGCCATCCAGCGGTGGGGAGAATTTTCGTATAGCTGTTGCCCTTTATAACAGCCTGGCAGTGAGTGACCATAATAAATTATGCAATGCTCTGTGAGACTGTGACACAATGCACTGCCGGAACAGCGGGGGTGTTAGAAAATCCATTATTTGAAATTTTTGTTTCTTTTTCTTACTAGATTCCATGCTGTTCTTTTCCTGTCATCTTGTTCCTTTTTTTCCTATCTATTGTTTTGAGGGTTTTGTGTCTGACAGTTCTTTTCTGCTGCTGGTTTTGTCCTTTTTGTTACCTTGTTTCTGCCTTCGTGGGCTCCCCCACCCCCCCTCCCTTGGTCTTGTGTGTTGTGAGCCTCATTCTCCTTTTCTGTCATGCAGTCATTTGCTTTACTTTTCTTTCTCTTTCTGCCTTATTGTCTCATATAATGCAGAAAAACAAATTCTCTTTTTGTCGGCATTCTTTTACATGGTGTTATGTGGTTGTCATTTTCCCTTCAGGATAGATGCACTTTACTGTATGTACTATTCATTTTGGTTCCAAGAATCCAAAACACATGTCCAGAGGAGTGCCAAGGCTGATGGCAATAAAACACAATCAAAGCAACCAGGAGAATAGTTCTCTGGGAACGGCGCAGACCTATTTCTTCCCTGTAGATCAAGTCACAGAATCTGTAAGTTTTTGTTCCTAATTTTAGAATATTCAATCTCTTTCTCCTTCTCCAAGTAGATCTAGTCCACAGTGGCAATTGTTTTGGCACTCTTTCTTGCAAATCTACCTGCTCACTATTTCTGTAATTGTTTTTCCGTTGATGATCACAGTCTGAAAAGCTATTTCTGGTAGTTGGAACACCCACTGGTTCAGTTAATCCACTAGTTATTAATTGAGCAGCTATACTGTGTCAGGAATGGTGCAGGTGCTGTGGACATTGAACACCATCAGTTTTGTTCTTTTTACATTCTTTATTTGCTCATGTCCCTATCCCTAACTTCTTTCTGTGGACACATCACATACTGTCGTTTGTCATCCTGCCTTCTCTACTTTCTCTCCCTTGACTGCTTTGGAACTAGCATTCCTTGTATGTAGATTTATTTTCCAAGAACTTGTGATTTTTCTACCTGAATTCAGTGCATTGGATTAGAAAGCTCAAATCTTCTTGGCAGTGAACACCTGAGAATGTGCCAGATTCTTCAAACCCATTTTTGTGTTGCAGTTAAAAAATAAATAAACAGAAATGGTAACCTGACCTCTGGTGCGACTATAGATTTTTATAATATTGGCAGTAGCTGAATTTAATTATGCCAGTATATATATTTATTAAGTATCAATGAATTAAATAAACAACTACAATTAAGTTCTTCTTTTCACAGTACCTAGTTCCTTGTTCCTTTTAAATGTTTTTCTCTTTATTTGCTTTTACATGCTTACTTGTCATTTTGTAAACGTACTATCTTCTAACCTGTTTCTCCTGAATCACCATCAATTTTCAGTTTGGTCTACCTCTGTTGTGTTTTTATATTGCCTCTCTCAGTATTTTTTACTGTGTTTTATTCCAGGGTTATGATTGTTTTAACTTCTGTTGTAGTTGTTATTTGATTGATTGATTGATTTTTTTTTGAGAAATAGTGAGGGGCAGAGGGACAGGAAGAGAGAGAATCTTAAGTAGGCTCCACTCCCACTGTGGAGCCTGACACAGGGCTCCATCTCACCACCTTGAGATCATGACCTGAGCTGAAATCAAGAATCAGATGCTTAACCCACTGAGCCCCCCAGGTGTCCCTGTAGTTGTTATTTTAAATAGGAATTCCTATGATTGCTCAAAAAAGTTAGCTTACTGTTTTCTCCTGTTGAAATGATTTCTTCTATCTCTGTACTAGTTTCCTTTATAGTAATCACTTTATCCTTCTCCATGTCTCCAAATTTCCAGCTAAGTGTTTTCATGTTTTCTTTATTCTATACTTTCTTTTTCTCTTTTTTGCCACTTTGAATTCTACCCCTTAACTTTTTCTATATCAGTTTTTTTTTCCTTTTTTTAAGAAACACTAGTCCCTTTAAAACATCACTCTGCAAATACATGGGGATGACTTCTGTGATTTTGTTTTTATTAATTGGCTTTGCAGAGTAAACTCCCAAACATGTAATATAGTTCATTCTATGCACCCACAACAAGTCATTTGTCCTGTTAGCTTCCAGATGCAGTGAAATGCTCATATTAGAGTCTCATATAATTCACATTTCCAATGTTTAATTATTTTCTTCATAGTTGGGAGAAAGTAGAAGGAGGGGCAGATAGGAAGAGCTATGAAATAGTTATAAAATATTAACAAAATAGTTATGAAGAGCTATGAAATAATAAAAGGAAAGGGAAGATAATAGACTGAAACTAAATAAGTAAATTTGATATTTAGGACACTTGCATCCCTAAAGGATGTTACAGGGAAAATACTTTTGTTGGCGGGATACAAGATGAGAAGATCAGGAACCTCTCACAGATTCATTCCAATGAGCCAGGCCTGTTACAGCTGATTCCACCAAACATCCCTGGCTTTTGCATGAAGTGCATCCAGTTCATCCTGCAGAATTTCATCCATGTCATTACTAAATGGCTTTGCCTTGACAAGGTGATATTGCTAGTTTACATGCCTTTGATATCATGCTCTAATTTTTAAAATTAACAGTATTAGTCTCTTTTGAATCAGCTATTGCATTTTTATTAGCCAGATTCCACTTATGACTTGAACACTTTAGTGATATTTTGAAATCAGTATATAAAATAATGTGAAATAATTTTGTCATATCTTTTTATTTTTATTCTGATATTGTGACCTCTAGTCACATTAATAAGTGAAACTCAGTTCTTCCTGTGCCTTGACTAGTGCTAATTTTAAAACAAAACCTGTCATCTTTAAAAACAACCCCTCTAAAAATAAGTTATTAATTTATCAGTTAATTTATTTCACTGACCCCTCTACTCAAAACTTTTTTAGATAACCTTGGATTTGTCAAAAGGGATAGCTGCCTACTAAAGTAGCCCAGTTTTGTATATAGATGACCAAGTATAAAAATATTATGGGTAACCCACACTCCAGTATAAATTGTGAACATAAAAAGAGAGAAAGTAGATCAATTTGGAGGGCTAGATCACTAAATATATATATATTATTAAATATAACATTATATACACACATACACACATATGTGGCTGAATATAGTACTGATCTTCAAATTAAGAAACTTTTGAGTCTGGCATTTTGGACTAAATCTAATGACTTGAGTATTTAATTCCTTCCTTCTCACCACCAGTAGCCTAGCCAGTATTATAATAGAGTTTAATTTTACTTAGTTAAAAAGGCTTCAGTATCTGACTTTCTTTTTATTTGGTCACCCTCCCCAGTCATTCTTACCTCTCTCTCCCCTAGCCCTCAATACGGTGGTTCTCAGGTCTGAGACTCCTTTCATCTCACTGAATTTTAATTTTTCTTCCCATATTTAACTTTATCTATTTCTCCAATTATATTTTTCTTTTCTTTTTGTTTACCTGGATTTTTTCTTGTTTGAATCTGCCTTATGGTTTCTGATTCTCTTAGAATCATCACTACTGTTTTTGATAAGAATTTGCAGGATTGGCTTACATTCCTAACAATAAATAGTTCTCATTTTTTGAAAGTTTATTATACTTGTTATGTAGTTTATATTATTTAATTCTCAACCAACCCTCTGAGCTACTACTAACATTATCCCTATTTTTGCAGATAAAGAAACCAAAGCATAGAAAGGTTAAGTAACTTGTTCAAAATCCTGCAGGCAGGAAATGGCCACGCCAGGACTCCGGGTCAGAGTATCTGAGCTGCAAGTTTGCAGCCTTTACCATTACTTTATAGCTCCTCTTGTAAAATGATGCCAGGTTACACTAATTCGCTTGATGTAAGAATGGGTGATTTCCCTACTGTATCTTTCTTCATTAATTCTAATGAGATCAGCCATAGCTATAGCGCAGAGTGGGAGGAGTCGGGGAGGTTGAATCCTATAGTGTTAACATTTTGGTCCACATTCTCCTTGCCGTACCTTCTTGGCTCCCTTCTGGCCACCACCATGAGAGATTACACATGAAAGCATTTCTTGCCCTATCTCCCTTATTAGAGTAAACACTTTCTAAGGGCAAGGTCTATATCATCTTCTTTCTCAAGTCCTTCACATTGCCTTGTATGTGAGTAGTGTCCAGATAAAGGGCCACAATTATAAACCCTGAAAGATGACCATCCTCAGGTGCTTCTGCTGTTCAGTGCTCCTGTTCTGTGTTTTTCCTAATATTATAGGAGAAAAAAAGGCAAAGCATACCCTTCTTTGGTGTAGGTTGAATAGAGACATGTTAAAGCCTTTTCCAAGTGGTCTGTTTTGCAAGAATTTTCTTCAGTTTTACACATTTTTATTTTGCTCATTCACTGGAATGGAGTACGCACGAAGAAGCAGAGTGACTTGGCTAAGCGGTTAACTGTTTATTTGGTAGAATCCAACAATCGCATATACTTGAAAAGGTTTTGTAGAATTTTTAATAAATATTCCGAAAGAGCTTATGTTTTTATTTTGAATTACAATTTGACAACATTTAATCCCTTGTTATTGCTTTGTCAGACTTTTAATTGAATTATTCAAAACATGAAACAAAAAGAAAGAATTGTACATAGCACAGTAATATGAGCAGAATTACCAGAGTGCTGAGAATTATTAAAGAGGACATTATGTTTGTTAATCGGGCATTTAATTTTGCTTCTGTTTGTTGATGGAAAACATCCTCTTGGAAAGGATTTTTTTTTAAAAAACCTTAATTGTGACAATGCCTTCTTAACATCCATGAATATACTGTACAGCAAAAGCTGTTTGAAACCTAATTAGTCAGAAAGATTCCTAATTTCCATTTTAACTCTAGGATGGCTGACCAGCATTCTGGTCAGATTGGTCATTAGTGCACAGGAAAAAGCAAACCTTCCAGAAGTGCCTTAAAAAATGAAAAGTGCTTGGAGCAAAGATTTTAAACTATTAGAAACTGTAGCAAAAAAAAAAAAAAAAAAAGAATACTCTCTTGACTCTTGTTATAAGGCAGACATAACCTTTGTACTGAAATGTCAGTTTTAGAAAGGAAATTGGGGGCCACTCTCACTCCTACATATTGATATGAAACACCAAAAAAAATGTTAACATGTTGAGCCAGCAATGTGTAGAAAAGGTGAACATGGCATGACCATGTGGGCTTACTTCAATAAAGCAAGGTTGGTATAAACAACCCCCCACAAATAAATTAATGTAAATCATTACATAAACAGGTAGGTCTATAAGCCTTAACCAGGGAAATAAATGAAAAACAAGTTTCACATGTATCAATGTGTATTGTGTGTATATATACATATATAGAAGCAATCAGTTGAATTTTTGTTCAATAATAATATATAAATATGTATAGTTATGCCTACATAAACATGGGTAGAGAATGAAAAGGGTGCACATTAATGTTCCCAGTGGATAAAAACTAAGATTAGGAAGGGGAAATTTTATTTCTTATTTTGTACCATTGTCTAAATAGGAACAATTGTTCATTATTGTGTTTTGAAATATAACTATCTCAATAAGTCTGGTTTTAAAAGGACATTTTTATGTTTGAGTGCACAGGATGTGACTGTAGTTAAAATAATTTCACCACCATTATTGTAATTAGGCTAGGAAATGCTATTATGTGGCATTAACTGAGGCCCAGATGTTAGTCTGTCTACCCTAAAATAAACCAGGTATATATGAAATTATATTGTCCCATTTCCAAAATTCCTTAGAATAGAAATTAACAAGTACAGGTTAACTTTTGGGAAGAGTGTTGGGTTTTGTTTTTTGGTTTTTTTTTTTTTTAAAGAAATAATGACCAAAAATAAATTGTCCTAAACTCATTTACTCGATCTAGGATTCCTTCCCATGAAACAGTACAATAATGTCTAGTTTCCATCCAAAGAGAAGTATAATTTTATAGTGCTCTATAAATATTTAATAATAATATTTAATCAATAATTAAAATTATTAAAGTAATTTTTAAAAATAAGATGCTTGTTAAAAAATATTAATAGTGGCCACAGAACATAAAATTGCATTGAACATTTACCAAAAGGACAAATAGGTAGTAAATCATGATACAAACATAACCAACTTGAAATTCTAAAGACTTGTAGACTTTTTAAATTTGCCATTGCTTTTGTGAAGATTTATAATATCTTGCCAGCTATTATCTGCCTATTTATTATAGTAAAGGGATTTTGTTCTTTCATACCTACCCATGAGAGAAAGCCATTTGTAGCTTCAGTACTCATATATTAAAGAACTTGTATGCTTTCTTTTAAAATTTCTCATGGAAGGCATAAACCTAATCAAACCTTTCTCCCCTCTAGCTGGTAACCTCTGCATGAACTAAAGGGTTGAAATATTGTTTAATCATGCTACATACCACTTTTTACAGTTATGAGAAACATTATTTTGCTGCAGTGGAAGCAACAAAACAAAATGTTTTTACTCCGTGCAAGGAGAAATATATTTTTAAATTATTTATTATTTTAAATGGCATGATTTCTTATGAAACTACATTTCCCTCTTCTATATTTCAAATATTACTTCTGGGAAAAAGGCACATTTTTACAGTGATGATAATATACATGTAATCTGGGGAACGCAGACCCTCATACTGACTTGTGACTCAGAGAGAAACAATGTGCTAATTTCAGTTGGCAATCTTTACTTGATTCCTTCAGTCCAAACTCAACTATTATTAACCTTTGTTTGTGACAATTGAAGAGAATAATGGTTGAATTTAGGGCCTTTAATGTCACATTGAAATCAATAGCTGTAAATGGTAGTTGCCACAGTTCTAACTGATCTGTCACATTCAAACAAAAGAAGGCCTTTCTCAGTTCATAGAAGATAGCTGAAACAATTAAACACACAAACACACACAGGAATCTCAGAAGACCTTTATAACATTGAGGAAATGTACTGATTCTCGGGATTTGTACAAGATTTTTGTAGGGTTTTGTTGTTTTCTTTTCTTTTTCTTCTTTTTTTTTTTTTTTGCTTGTT